>PNEQ01102934.1:0-50114 GCA_003012365.1 Medauroidea extradentata
CGTCACAGCTGACGAAGGTCGGAAAAACACCGGCTTCTTTCTGCTTACTCGTTCGGGAACCATGGTGGCAACCAGTCGTGCTGTCGGAGTGAGCCTCAGTCAAATTGCTAATACTCAATTTGAGCCAACTTTAGCAGCTTAACCACAGTTGAGGTATCACAGCGTATTTCTTCGTGCGTGTTTTGTGTTGCAGCAGCAATACAAGAAAGTTTGTCGACGTCTTCAACTAAGGTAAGTGCGTAGTATGTCCATTTAACTGCGGTCGGGTAGGCAGGAAACTTTGAAAACAAGAGACGTGATCGTCTCATTGCTCACGTGATTCGTAGTCCCTAAACAAATTAAAAATGCACACAGATTTGATTCGTTTATACAGTTCTTAGGAAATAAATGTAAGTAATTGTATAAAAAAGTGTGTTAAATATTAAATACAGATTAATTTACTTACTAGTACGTCTAAAAAATTAAGCTTAGAACTTGAGCAACGAATTATTATTACGTGAATAATAATTAATGATTTACTCGTTTCCCTTTATATATGTATATATGTGTGTATGATAATGTGAATGTCAAATAAATAGCAGGATGCTAATAACGACGTTTATAATTTCAATATACACTGATCTCTTCACATATAAAGTACAGAATAATAATATACATAATCCGAAAACAAGCTCAGAGTGAAAAATTACTGGACGCGTATTCATCAACAGAGTAAAATGTATGGGAAGATAACAGTTTGTTAAGTTGTTTGGAAAGTTGTGGAATTGAGAAACAAGTATCTTGCAAATGTTTTGGGAACCTACTGTAGGGCCTCCCTGCATGTCATCTTTCAAGGCTAATGCACGTCTACAAGTATGCCGATGCTACATAGAGGATGTAATTTCCTGTCCTAGGTTATCACCTCTATTCACTATTTGTAGAGACCGGACAAATTCGCGAGTTCACTGAGGCGTAGGCTAGCTTCCAAGAATATGTATTATGTGAAATCGTACAGACAGCAGCTGTTTATTAGCTGCTCGCTGACACTGTGAAATGGGCCTGTATTCAGTACTCTAGCTTGCGTCTAAAAGATAACGCGGATTTTTCATGGCTCTAACTATTTGTAATTTCTTTTTACCAAGGTGTTCAAAATAAGGAGATTTTTAATTAATTATGTCATATTTCGTAATGCTTTAGTGAAATTAGTATTTAGTTGGTATCGGAGGTATCAAGTTGCTACATTACCGGTCACTTCAACGTACATACAATAATATCTACAAGAAACAGTGAAAGCTATTAAAAAAAAGATTAAAGTTAGTGGAAACATAACTAACCGAACGGCCAGACGTATTCAGGAATTCTTAAAATTGTATTTAACGGACATGTTATTTGGTTAAAAAATTATACGCTACATAAAATACTCACGCAAAATAGGACTAAAGGAATACATCTAAAACTACCGAAGCAACTAGTCAGGTAAATATATATTAACCATTAATGACCGTGTTGATTTAGGTCGGGAGAGTTTCACCACAGGATAAAAACGACCTGGCCTGGTCATCATCGAATCCGTTTTTTCTCTGCAGCTGGTGGATGTGTAGTTGTATTGTAATTTTAGTACGCCTGATTTAAAAACCTGTTAAGAAACAGACATTTAAGTAACGTGACATATACAAATTTTAAGTATTTTATTCAGATACAAACATATTACATTATCTAAGGCAAAGCAAGTGGCTGTATAAACGGATGTCTCGAATCCAAGTGGGTTTGTTTACATGCCTGTACGCCCCGAGAGCTGGCACGCTAACTACAATATTGGTATTTTAGCTGTTGAATTGTTCACGAGCTGTTAGCAAGCGTTTGAAGAAACTGCTTGCATTTACAAGATATCGTTAAAATGCAATAATTCTGTGAACAGAAATGGCTACCACTGTGGAGTTACGAAATTATGTTCTTGCTAATGCATTATCAAGAATAGAATTGAACTGAATGAAGAAAAACACTTCTTCACGAATATGTTTGTTGGAAAAATGGACTGCCGGCACTTTATTTTGCACGTACAACATAATACATTGTAGAAGGAAATTGAATTATGCAACTGCATGAAATAAAAAAAATTAATATTGCGTAATTTTCTTTCAAATTAGCTTAAGTTTCGTCCATATTGCACCTAAATGTAGTTCGTTTTTTACTTCAGATTTATTGTAGATAAAACAGGAAATAATAGTAAAGGAAAACATCCTGTGAACAAATCCTGTAACCGTCATCTAACCTCGGTTGCCAGAAACGTGCAACCTGTTTGCAGTATGTTTGCAAACACTGCTGTAAACAAGAGCGATGAAATGCTCTGTTCACAGTATCCACTACCAACACAACCGCTAAAATACGCTAATGAAAACACTTCCTTATGTCGCTTCTATTCTGCGGTATAGGTGCTTAGGCATAAAGTGAAGACTTTGGAAATCTTTGTTACTTTCTTACTTTCAGATAATTTGTGTTTTCGTGGCAATTTTTAAAATAAACGAATCATCTAAAGTAATAAATTGTATGAATTGTACTGTATTGAAAACCTAGATTGGAGAACATTACATATATATTGCAGATATGAGTTGTGGTTTACACTACCAGCTGAAGAGGATGATGGAGGAAGTGGAGGGGGAGATATGCGAGTGGCTGACAACCTCGTCACGGATGTTGACGACAGAGAGAGGGTAAGGAAAGAAAAGAAAGTCACAATACATTTTTTTATTATTATTGTAGACATGATGGTAATCAATAGTGCTAACATATTTCACTGGTCCAGTAAGATCAGTAATCTGTAAGCTCTATGACGAGCACTGAAGATTGCTGGCACGCACCGTGGCGTCATTTAGAAGGGGAAAAGAGGGGGGGGCAGATGCCCCCCCCTGGATTTAGAATGTTAAGTGTATAAAATATATATGTTTTGTATTTTGTTATTTAAATAATGCTAACTTAAACACATAAAAATTCAGTTTTTGAATTAAATTTTCTAATTTATGTATGCTTAATTAAATAAAAAATGCAACAAGGTCACTGTTGCTGAAAAAATACCTTGCCCCCCCCCCAAGAGAAACCTGAAATGACGCCCTTGACTGGCACGCACCCTGCGCGAGGCTAGACGATTCACTGCGACCATTGAGAGTCACTGACAGAAGAAATGCGTCCAACGCTAGTGAAATAAGACACTGACGTAACACTCAGAACATCTCTTCTTGAATATATGTAGAGACACTGGTAAATCGCGGGAAAAGTTGATATTTTGCTAGACTCCAACATGCTATGTATAACACTGCAGGTTTTGCATCTATATTGGCTATAGTTTATATGAAACACCGTGTCCCTCTTCAACAGACCCAATTAGAACTGAACAGTTGTAACACAGAACGTGTGTGATTTGCCAGGAAACTGTTCACACGTGTCACGATTGAGATACTGCAGTTCATTGGAGACTATGTTAAATATTTGAGCGATTTTCCAGTGTCTCTAAATATATTGTAATAGGTAGAGATGATGGTTAGAGGTACGATAATTTCGCAGATACATACCAGGTCAGGTTGAACGCCAATTATGTATACTTCATTGTCATGTCTGTGACTTGCTGGCGGCTGTTAAGAAACGCGTTTGACTACTGTAAGCCAGTAGTAAATTAAGAAATAATGCGAAGTGGTATCGCTTGCTACCTGCTTGTACGGTTATAAGCCAATAGATAATCGATTGTGGCCAGTGCGTGTATAGGACTGACAAGTCTAGGCTGCTACCAGATGAATCCGCGAAATTGATGTACCTCTAATGATGGTATATCGCGAATTTTTTTTATGCAAACATAACCTTGAAAACAGTGTGGTTTCTTGTGACACGTATGAATGGGTGATATAGGTCTGACACAACATAGCTGTCTGCAGACCAATAACAGGCATCAAATATTACAACAGTGGTTTCTTATAGACTCAGTCAAATAGGGCAACAGCTCCACGTACAGGTTAAAGCCTGTAATCTTCTGGTAAGCTGAACGTGCGTTGAAACCAGCAAACTGTCAAGTTTTCCCGCGATAAACCATCGTCTCTGGTTATAAACATTAAATCTATCCACGCTAACTAATTCTGAAAATAGTGCAAAATTAAACTTAGGGAATATATAGTTTTAAAACTTACGAAAGTACACAATCTGACAGTTGGGTGGAATAAAATAAAATTTGTTTACAGACGAGTCGGTTCTGGACATTTTCGCGAGTAAATGACAGGCCAAGATACATTTACAAGGCGTTGATATTTCATTTGGAGAATTGTGTCAATGCTTAATAGACACTTCCTGAAGTAATCCGGACGAATTAAAATCCTGCAAATAAAACACGGAGCCAATCCCGTGCTACTTGGTTTTTTTTTTTTTTAAAGTAAATCCGACTGCCCAACTGGGGCAGCGACCAATTTACAAACCGACTGGAAACCAACCATACTAATGACTAATAAATAGTTTT
This sequence comes from Medauroidea extradentata, assembly GCA_003012365.1. NCBI lineage: Eukaryota > Metazoa > Arthropoda > Insecta > Phasmatodea > Phasmatidae > Medauroidea > Medauroidea extradentata. The sequence continues at coordinate 4,475 of PNEQ01102934.1, forward strand.
TTAAAAATAAAAATTTACCCAAAACATAAACACCACTCTTCAACTGGCCATATTTTGACGGCGGCATTGTCTTTCTGGCTGAGTATGTGGCAGTAAGTTTATCTCAAGAACAAATATTATCAATGAAACTTAAGTCATTTCAGTAACACCAAAAACAAATATTTACTGTGTGATAACTAAATACTGCGAATTTTTTGCGAATATAATTCGGCTTTAATTTTTTTCAATGTCTTCATGTGTATATATGCAGTTCTGCCTCATGGTCAGAGATTTTATGTTTTAAGGCCATACTTTGTAGTTTATTTTCACACTTCTGCAAAAAAATTCAATTTCTTTCAAACGTCCTTATTTTAATAAAGTATTAACAGTAATACGATGCACAATTACATGTAGGCGTATTGGAAAACAATTCACCTTTCGTTTGCTAAACATTATTTTGTTTTATTTTGGCTAATATTCATAACAAAACTGGTTATACTTTGGGCGCAAAAATCTGAAGGAAAAAAAAACACCAAGGTTTACTGTTACCAAAAGATCAGGCACAAATTATGGTATAGTAATGACAAAATAACGTACGGTTTCTTCAACATGAAAATTATCTTGCTGTTAGGAACCATATTTTCAAAACCACTGTAAAACTACCACGCATGGCCTTATTTATCAGTAGAGGCAGTGATTTTTTTGATGAAAAGTGAAAAATAGTGAAAATCCAGACAGCGCCAAAGTTGTACGACATACAAGGGTGGTCACCCCTGTTATACTCATAATGGCGGAAGGCTTGAACTAGTGTTTACTATGAGATAGCAGATCCCGATAACATAAAAAAAAAATGTTCTGGATTTTATCCTTTTGTCTTTCACTGTTTCCGATTTTGTCAGAAAACACTGTATCAAATTTCAATTTTCAAGGGCTTATAGCTCCCTTCATATTCCATTTTTGCGATAAGCATTCTGCAAGTTTTCTACTAAATTTTTCATAACGTTTCATATGCCAAAGTTTGTCTGTTGAATTTAGATACGTGTGTATATACATATACGTATAGCCTATACATAATAGATTTAAAGTAGTTGGCTGCATGATTGGTAAGCTCTTCCTGTATCTTCCAGCCGCCCAGACGTGGAGCGCTGGCAGTGCGTCTACTCCTGCAGCAAGCGAGGCCTAGGAACTGCAGACAAACCTACACCCGTAGCAGATACTTCGTCCTCGGGAGAAGCGCGCGAGCAGTCGTTGATCCCTTGCGTCGTTATCCCGGGGCTGCAGGAGTCCCCAGGGAACATCCCCCCTCCCCTCACAACGCTGCTGGCTGGGAGGATCACCCCTGTGTCGCTCGGGGGATTGTTCGTGTCGGCGCGTCGCGTCGCCCGCCGCTTGCCGCGGTCTTAAGTAATTTCACGCCTGGGTTGAAGCTTCTGCCTGAGCATGTCGTGCCGTACGCAGCGGTTATTTCCTGCCCCGGGATTAACAGGCGGCGGTTAGGAAAGTCACCTTGGAAAGAAACCAACAAACATTAAATGAAAACACCCAGAAAAAGAGACAAAGAATACGAACATTTGACAGAACACAAAAAAATAATACTTCTATAAAACGCGAATAATTTTCTCCACAAAAATGAGGTCTCCAGTGAATTAAAGTAAAAACTTTTGTGCCAACTTTGACAATTAAAAAAAAATTGGTTTAAAGAAGTAAGGCTTTCAGCCTGACTGCGTACGTTTACGTCACGGTCTAAAAGGATGAAGTCTTGACACGGCGTATACTCTCCAGCAAGAGAAAGTGACTCCCATTTTGTGGCCGAGCGCTGGTAGTCATTTAGTGGAAGATTTGTCTTGTTTACATCTGGCTGGGTTACAATTTTTACATATATTTATATCAATTATGTTAATATGTTTCGTATCCATAAATGCATTGGCACGTGTGTGGAAGTGTCTATATAAGTCGTCTGAAAAATAAAGTATTATGTACTATTGTTAGAGACACTGGAAAATCGCTGGAATAGTTCACTAATTGCTAGGTTCCAAAATGCTGTATATAACACTGAATGTTTTGTATCTATATTGGCTATTGTTTACTTGATTCATTGTTTCTCTCTTCAACAGGCCCAGTTAGAACTGTACAGCTTTGACACACAACGTGTGTGATTCGCCACAAAACTGTTCACACGTGTCACGGTTAATATACTATAGTTTATTGAAGACTATGCTAAACATTTTCGCGATTTTCCAGTGTCTCTAACTATTGTTTCAGTCAACACATTCGAACAAAATATACTCTTTTCTACCCTCAACAATTAACAGAATTGTTGCAATGTGTGTCTACATGTAAAAGATTAAAAAAAAAAAAAATGGTTGAAAATGTGTTCCAATACAAAATTGCATTTACATTATCTGGATTTTCAATTTTTTCCCTTTATTATACAAGTATTTCCGACAACAACTACACATTTTAAGTTGTGAAAACTTGCTAAGCCAAACACAAAACAAGACAAAATATACTCTTTTATACCCTCAACAATTTACAGAATTGTTGCAATGTGTGTCTACATGTAAAAGATAAAAAAAAAAAAAATAAATAAAATTTATGGTTGAAAATGTGTTCCAATACAAAATTGCATTTACATTATCTGGATTTTCAATTGTTTTCCTTTATTATACTGGTAGTTCCGATAACAACTACACATTTTAAGTTGTGAAAACTTGCTAAGCCAAACACAAAACAAGACAAATCTTCCACTAAAAGACCACTAGTACTGCAACAAAAATGAAGTCACATTTTATTCCTTATTGTCAAGACCTTACCTTCATAGACTGTAGTTTACGTCAAAGACACCACCTCGCCATTTTGCTTCTGCGTACTTAGATATTCTACGCTATTACTGGATGCAGTTATTTAGAGCAGAAAAACTTTTCTGGCGGGTATTTCAGTCGTCCATAAAAGTGCGACTTCTTTTATAAGGACGTTTTAAATAGAGCACAGTTGAAACAGAATTTTATCACAAAGCAAACTTACCATTACAGTATTTATACGACATATTGCTTGCGTTACACAAATTATATAGTGACTACGTTTTCCTGGTATTAATATTTTTAAACTCAGATAAATTCTACATAATAACATGTCAAAGCAAAAATTAGCATGCAACTGGACGTAGCAACAACAAAAACAAGTGACCGACGAAAAAAAAAATTAACTGGGATATTTACAATAAATGCATAGAACGCACAGCAAAATGTATTTGCGTATTTCCAACACTTCTTAAAAATTCAGCAATTTTTAAATAGAATATATATATATATATATATATATATATATATATATATATATATATATATATATATATATATATATATATATATTGCGTAGCCAATGCAGTTTAATACCCGTGCGAAATATTTCAGTTCAGTTTTTCAGTTGATTTTCATTATTTGCGCGTTAATGTAGCATGCATACTGTAACTCTTCATGCCTTTTTAAAAAAATTAATCAGGTTAAATAATCTTATTAAAATAAAAAAAATCATGAAGATTTTAATGAGGATCACCTTCTATTGTCACAACATCTAAGCCCATTAGCGTACAGTTGTTTTTTCTACAATGTAATTCAGACGCCGTCCTCAAAAATGTAATGTTATCAGTGATTAATTTACGTCCTCTGTGAGCTGTTGCATTTGTTTGTCTCTTGAGCGTACAGTTAGTTGTTAACCCAGAGGCTTGCTTAAGATACGGACTGATTGGAGTGTGTAACCGTTATGATAATTTTCAAAATCATTTACCATAAGATGTTACTAAAATATAAACATTACATGATGTTAGCATCTCAAATATTTGCTTTGTTTGACAAGACATTTTTATGGCAAGAGTGAGTTAACAAAAAAAAATGCTTTTAATATTAATGTTCAGGCTCTACCCCCTACCCCCCGAAATATACATTTTTGTACATGCCTCAGTTTCAGTTTAAGCACACGTAAAACAGTATTCTGTTTCAAAAGTAATTATAACATAAATTATTTTTTAATTACCATGTTTTTGAAACAAACTAAAACTGATTGAAAAAAAATTGTAAAAAACCCACGGAAAACCAAAATCATGACGGTTGGAACCGGCAATCGAGCCCTGGACCACCCGAATGCAATCCTAGCGTGTAAATGTTGCACCACCTCGCTGGGTTGCAGCATTCAAGACCTCGGTTTTAAACTTTCACTACATTTTCTTCATTCCATCGAGGACGGTTGAAACAATACCTATTCTGTTTGCAATAGAAAAGGTTGGTTAAAAAATTTTACGTAAAATTACTTTCTGACGCGGCATGTGTCTGATTCGAGGAGATAAACTGGCCCAAAAATCCGGAATGATACAAGTATTGTATAACTGTGTCAGTAATTAAATGGGTACAATCACAAATTAATCTCTAAATACGTACACCTTGTATGTTTACACACAAAACCGTGCAGCATGTTCAGGGGAAAAAATATGTAAATTTTACAAAAAAAAGTTTCATAAAGCTAGTGGATAAATATTTTTTATACAACTAAAGGAAAAACATTTTAGGATTATTACATATTTTTGTATGCACTATGGAATATCAATTCTCATATCAATACCGGGTTTTCACGTTCAATATCAAAGTCATGGAAAAAATTCCTGATTTTTTTATTCCAGAAAGTTTATTTCGGAAACTAGTTTCGTAAAATGTTTCACTGTTTAGGCTACGAGTTTAAGCTACAATGCCATGACATAGTATGGTAGCCTCGTATTACCGGGATCCTTTGATATCCAACCGTCAAGCGATCGCGTAACATACAGGAATTAGTAACAGGAGGACAGGAATAATGGGAAGTTTGGTAACGAATCGTGGGATGCCTGGGAGGTTGGTAGCACTGAATGCCTTATTAAACAATGATCACAACAACCTGCCAATTAGTAATCATTGCTGGGAGGAGTAGCATGCAATGTGAGACTGCGGTCAAAGAATGTTACACGGATTGCAGCGTTTCCACAATTTAATCAATCCTTTAGGTCCTATATTAAGGGGGCGGTTTACCGAATACTCTAATTGTGCTAACAATTTATATATTTTATGAGCTATGGTTTGTTTTATAGTCATAAATTGTAAATATTTTTTTACTGAATCGAAAATATTTACATTTAATTATATTTTGTGTGTTACACTTTCTTTATCACAACACAGATTTTGTTTGAAACCAGTCACTGGAAAGTAGCTTTGTCGTTAAGGGAAAAGTAATTTAAAATAAATTTATTCAATAAACAAAAACTATTGTTGTCATAAATAATTTATCAATCATTTTTATGTTAAAGTCAGTGGTAGACTTATTTTTAATGATTCAAAATTTATTTTCCCTCCTATGAAGAAAGTAATAGTGGCATGAAAAATTAAACGATTTATAATTTTTTGTGATACTAAATACGTTTACGGCAACTCGGAGAAATTCGCGACACGCAAGGAACTTTTAAAGCCGTAATGTTTGAATAATTTTGCAAAAAAAAAAAAAAAAAACAAAAAAAAAACATTATATAATGACACTGTTTTCTTGGGACATTTGTGTAAACCAGCAATGAAATACAAGTTTCTTTAAGTAAATTTCTTAAATAATAATTAATGAAACGTAATAAACTGGCATCCCCCGCTCGAGTTGCCTTATGCTTATCAAGGATCTACTTATCGCAAAATAATATTTCTTCACCGTAATCTAAACAGACACAGATACATTTTCGCTCTGTAGTGAAAAACAAAATATTTTTACTAAGTATCAAATCGTCGCTACACGACGGTGATCAACAAAGATATGGAAGTTTCAAACGTCCGCTGTTTTATTAATTTTTTTTCGAGACGCTACCGTCACCTGGCCTTTGCGACGACGTTCAGGCGCGACTCCGTCCACACCTCATTCATCTGTGTAGCAGCGAGAGTGTGTCTCGGGTGGGTTAGCCGGCCTATCTAGAGCGGCTCGACTCAAAGACTGAGCGGTCGTCTGCGAAGCGTGAGAATGCAGTGTTTATCGGCGTGTAAAACCAGAGAGCGTTCAGGAATCTCTTCCAGCCAAGAAGAAAAGGCCATAGATAAAACAAATTAACGCAGCGGGTCGAGTCGACAGAGCGATACTTTGAGAAATGCTCATTTTGACGAGCGATCCTGGTTTCGCGTTTTTTTAGGTCTCGATTTAATTGAGGATTCATCAGGGAGAAAAGGGCGGCTACGAAATGCGGGGTGGAAAGATGCGGGGAAGTGAACGAGGGATGGAAAAGCGACCACTTCAAAGACGACGGCATTCGAAGAACAGACCGCCATGCTCTGCGCATGTAAAGACTCGTCTGCTAGGAGCGATAGTCGAGCGTAGGATATCAAGAGAGAATTCTCGCCGTTACTGTGATGCCAGACTATCGCTGTATGTGCAGAAAATACCATGATTATAGGCAGTGATTTTTGATGAACAGAATTATGTAACATTTTGTTTCAAGCCTCACGTTCACATATACAGCTTTGCTTCGAGGTCAGTGATTGGCTGCATTTAACTCGTCTTTGGGATCTACCCGCTAATCATAGACGTGTGGTGTCGTAGTGACGTAATTCTCATTGTCACAGTCAAATGAGCGACATGTCTTAACAAAGAAACTCTGCCAATAACCATGAAGCAAAGCTGCTGATGTGCATGAACGGCGCTGAGACAAAATGGCGTGAACATCTTTTCACGACAAAACCGTGGCTCCACCAATGCCTCGCCGATGCCTAAAATAAAATAAATTTTTCTTGGGACGCAGATTGTGGTAAATTGTGTCATTTCAAGGTGGAAGCGTATGTTCGCTATTTACGGCGTGGTATGACATGGCTAAGAAGAAATTCAAGATACGAGAATGATAATAGTAAATTATTTGTGTATTGGTTTTATTTTAGAAAAATTTATATGAATGTATATATGTATACTTTGTAAATACACATACATACAATATATGCTGTACTCAGTGTCGAGCCTGGTGTTCGTTGCATAAAGTGTACCTTCGAAACATGTTTTAATTTGTACAAAAATAAAGAAGTTCGTAGGCTTTCACGGCCGTTGTCTACAGGGTCTAGGCTTCTGTGTTGTAGCCGCGTCAATGTCGCATTTCTTCCCGCCGACGTTTCAAGCGAAGGCAGAGAGTTACTACGACTAGAAACTTCACCTTTGAAGATGGAAGCTGCAATACTGTCCGGAACATCGGGAAGAAATGCGACATTGAAGCGGCTACAACTCAGAAGCCTAGACCCTGTTGTTAAAAAAATACTTGATTTATGACAATTTTTGCTGCAGCGAGAAGTTTTACAAGATCTTCCTGACAGCAGTCCCTTCTACCTAACATATTTGTACAGGAGGTACCAAGCGAAGTGGCGCAACGTTAACACGCCGGACTCTCAGTCGGGAGGACACTAGTTCGATCCTCGGCTCCGGCCATCCTGATCTCAGTTTACCATCGGTTTCCCGAAATCGCTCCAGGCGAATGCTGGGATTTTTCCTTAACAAAGGCCATGGCCGACTCCTCTCTCAGCTGCTGTCATTGTACCAAGTTGTGTCTTACTGTATCTAATGACCTCTCTGTGGACGAGACATAAAGCCCACTTACCTTGTTTTACCGTACAGGGGGCTGCTAATCGAATCTTCAGAGTGGTTTATACTTACCGTATTGTGATACATCATGTAATAACTGCAGAAGAACAGTTCTGCCACAGACTAGATAGTAATACAGACGCGAAATGACATGACGGCTTGCTTGATACGGGCGAACTTCGGCTGCCCAAGGTTGTTGACACCAGCCCCGTGTGTGATTGGCTCTTGCCTGTAACGGCATATTTCTAATTGGCCTGGCTGCCGACTAGCAGACAAGCTGCCTTACGCTGATTGGCGGAAGGCGTTCCCGCCATGTTGCTGACCAGCGTCGCCATTTTGCTGGCGTGTGCGACTGAGTTTGCCGTCATACCGGCTATTACACTTCTGTATACCTAAATATTCTGTGGCTGTGCATGCACGAGAAGGGCGGCCCACGGGACTAATCAGAAGAGAAAAGCTGCGGGAATTGAGTGCCAGCAGGCGACGGAGGGGAATGTCGATGGTACGTGGCGGCAGAAGGGAATGTTGATAAAATGGCGGTGGGAAGAGGGATGGAATCTAGGCGCATAGTGATTAGCAGGTTGCAGACGTGACAGGCGGTGACAGGTGTCAGGCGCCAACCCGGCCAGGGGTTCATTATTAACACGCTGTGGCGTCACATGTTCCAGACCCGTCATACTGGATTTTATATTTATAAGTTGGCTGCCTGCTTTGCTCTTTAAATGCATTGTAGTGAGTCGGGGAATCCGTTTTTCCACTCAATCTTTCGGCGTACTCCAGTGCGCTAATTTACAAATAATAAACACACTTCAGACAACACAGCTTTCCAGTACAGCTATATTTAATAATACTCAACCTCAAAAATATCTTACTGCATTTATGTGAAACAGACAACCAACAGTGTATTGTAGTTTGGTAAAGACTTTCTACCAAGTAACTTACGTCATTTAAGGCTCTTAGAATGCACGAAGTAATTTTCAACATCGTTAGCATTGTAAATAATACTTCAGTATGATATGAACTCAAAATACTAGGAGTGAAAAATTGCATTTGAGAAAAAAAGTGAAGATGATTTACTCAAATTATAAAAATGAACAATTATTTATATAATAACAAAAAATGCATGACTGACATGTTTCTTAACAAATCAAAACGATTGGTTAATGTTATCAAAATTACATGATACAGTATTCTTGGCTACCTTATATGATTCCACTATACTTCAGATTTAACTTACGAAATACAATATAATAATTAATGGCCACAAGTTACAAGACCTAGCAACAGGTCAAACAAAACTACTTTTATCTGAAGTTTGCTTGTAACTACGATGAATTTAAGGAAAGCTAAACATGAATTCTCACGTCATGTTTAAACTAGGCTACTTTGAAGTCTGAGCGAATTAAGAATTTAAATAATAATGATTATATTTGAGGTAAGATATACGTAGAATGTAATTTTCAAATAATGTGTTAAAGAAATTGATAAGTTATCATATTTTACCATAAATGCCACAATTTACTGAAGTAATGGACAACCAGTGTTAAAATTTCACGCAAATACTAAAACTTACTATCATATTTATGAAGCTTGTGGTTTTGTACACAGTTGTATAACTTTATTTCAGTACATTAAAAAGCTTTTGTAAAATTTAGTTTATTACCTTATTTACATAAACTGTATTTAAACTTCTATATTATATAATATTTAATGCATGAGCACACACACGCATACCTATACACAGACACATACACATACACACAGATATATATATATATATCACGGTTAAAATAGGTTTAAACATTCTTGTAATATTGACATAAAAGTTGGAAAATTGGTAGTAAACATAGCAAAAATTGTAAACTTAAGTATTATTAGCGAGTGTAAAAATATTATTTATTAATTTGGAGTCTGCAAGCTGAATGTTCACGACGAGAAGTGACATAAGTCTACAAGGTTCCTATGCCACACAATCGATAGTGTTTCTCGCGTTGTCTTGTCTTGAGGTTGTAGCCGACCCTGACCACTCCGTTACCCGAAGTACCACGTGTTAAACTGGGTTCACAAATAAACTATCTACATGTTTACAAACCTACTAAATCACAGCTGCGTAAAATAGGCCGAGTGCAATGACAGCTGCTGACGCAAAGGAATCGGACGCTTTTTAAAATGTATTTTGCGGAATCGTAGGACAGCAGCAAATAATTGCTAAGACTGTACTTAACATCCAAAACGTTGGTTTAACTTTTATAGTTTAAACGAGAATGAAAAGAGTGAGTAATAAGTAATTGTGAGCTAAAATACAATGTTTCGATATTGTAAATGGTCAAATATTGTGTATTTATAGTTTATTAGGGCTTCGTTTTCACGTATTGTAATTATTATTCAACACTATACCAAATCACGTTTGTGCTTATGACCTCTGGATCTCGCTATGTGGTCACAAGTGCAAAGGTTTCAATGTACGTTTGGCTATCAAAAGATTACTGGATTTCATTTCTAATTGGAGCTGTTACCATATCTGACTTAGCCAATAAGAATCTCGCTAATATAATATTTTATGCCTGTTATTTGTCTGCAGAGACAATTAGGTTGTATCCGACATATCTCGCATTCATACATGTTTCAAGAAACTACAGTGTTTTTAAGTGTATGTTGACACAAACCTCTTCCGCGTTGTACCACCATCTCGAGCGAGAATTATATTCAGAATTAATTTAGCACAATGTTCCTAGTCACGTACTACAGTATCTACTGTTATGTGTTAATGCTTTCTTTATAATGAACCAGCACGGATTATCATGGTATTTCATTGTCATCGTTAACAACCTTCCCCACTCCAACATCAACGTATATACGAGCGGCAGGAAGTATAACCTAAGGGAGCTAGTGTGTCCTTGCCACTAATGGACGACTTGAAAAGAGACGGAGCTTCAGTCAGGTGTGGGAAACAATTCCTATCTCCATGGATACCGCATCCGAACATAACCTTCATTTAGCTGTTTGGCTTCACGTGTCCCGGATGAGATGTAGTCAAGAAAATTGATTATTTGTTTGGAATGTGCCTTTTTTCAAGGTAAACATTAATCTTATGTATTTTCGTATCTTAACCATGAAATTAAAACTAGTATTTTTTACCCTTGCGTGCAAATCTATGAATACGCAACATTATTGCTTTCTGCAATTACCAACTAATAAATCAGCATGTTTGTAAACAAGCTTTGCTTCCCACAGTACTTTTCCCCTGCGGTGACGTCAGGGGGCGTGTATTTCAAGTCGTCCATTACTCGCGCTTCAAGACGAGGGTAGCCATGGAAACCCAAATTACACGGTGCAATAGTGTTACGTAACACCACAGGAATGTCGAGAACGTAGTTTTTTCTTCTCTCAGCATACGCACTAACGAAGAACCGCGCAGATAAAAAGCATTGTAGGTTTTAAGGCTATGCTATTTAGTTTGTACTGTTTTTGTGAAAATTACTATTTATTTTTAGCTTAAACGAGAGCAGATATCAAATAAATGTTTGGCAGTTTTTTTTAAATGGTGTTTGCTTGATAACTAGTTTTTTTAAAAAAGAAATTATACGTTTTCGACTAAAAATTCAATTAGCCAGAATAGTGTTTGTTAAATAATTAGCTAAAACCATAGCTTTTACTGCCTCGAAGAAAATAGCCAACATGGAGAATATAATTTTAAACAAAACTTCAAGACAGATTATTGAAATCTGCTCTCGTTCAGACGTAAAAATTTAATAACGCTAAAAAATTAGAAACTAAACAGCCTTGTCTTAAGAGGCCGTTCCAGTGTTTCAGGCGCATGTATGCAACCCGCGTTTAGCCTATATGAATCAAGGCTAACTTTATCTTCGCTGTAACCGTGAGAGTGTTACACATATCAACATTTTCTTCGCCCCTTGTCAAAGACACAGCCGTTCTAATTTTCGCTGCGTACTTCAAATTTTAGTATAACAAACGATTTCATTAAAAACCTAATACAAAAACGTTTTGTAATATTTATAGTCTACCATTCTTTAAACTTGACTTCGGCGAACGCAGCGAAAAAAAGAACGACTGTCTCTTTCATACAACACGAAGATATATGTAATACTTGTACTGCTATAGCGATAGTAAGATTAGCCTTGATTTATATGGGGTTAATGCGGGTCGCATACATGCGCCTGAAACACTGGATCGAGCTCGTACGCAAGAACTGCAGGAAAACATTAAACGGTCATGAAATGGCCGACGAACCGATTTGAATTACACTTGTTAAACTGCGCTTCTTGGTGGTACGTAATCAAATGTGTCAGTTTATTGTACCTATCACGTCAACCTCTGAGTTTACGAAAATCTGTAAACCGTATCGTAAGGTAGTTGCTAAAATAGGAGCAGGAGACCAACAGCTGGTATCTGTCATGTTCAAGAGTGCGTCTTAAGGGGGCGGTTCACCTCAGTTTTCAACGTCTTTTATTACATTTATATTTGTAGCATATATTTGTTTCTTATTTTAGACATAATTGTGACTAAATCTTCATCTTAGGAAATGTTTGTATCTCTATAGTTTTTACGTAGTGAATCGTAAACGTCAATATGTGCACTGTACGGTTTAATGCACGCCACTTAAACCAACTGAAATTCCAAACAGAAAAAATTCACAGTGTATAACAATGTTGTAGGCTGTGATTTGAAACATATAAAAACAAGAAAATACGTAGTTTCATATTAAATTTTTTTTTTGAATTTTTAAATTTTCATTTAAAAATTCAGCATTTTAAAAATAAATACAAAAAAAATTGTTTTATGTATGTCAAATTAAAGCCTACAACATTGTTATACATTGCGAATTTTGTATGTTTGGTAGTCAGTTGGTTTTAGTGGCTTACATAAAACCGTTAAGTGCAAATTTTGACGTTTACGACTCATTACGCAAAAAGAGATACAAAAGTTCCTAAGAGGAAGATTTAATCACAATTTATGTCTAAAATAAGAGAAATAATATCTGGTACAAATATAAGATTAAAAAAAGACGTTGAAAACTGAGATGAAACCGCGCCCTTAAGATCGTGCAAGATTCGCTCAATACACAACCCACTACGGTGGGAAAATAGTAATTGGAAATCCCAATTCTTATCCAAACCGTAAGGCCGCCCAAGGGTAAGAATGACGTACTCGTGTTCAGATCTTCTTGGATCTCTTCAGGTAAGGGCAGGTTGTAGATTTCAGCAACCACCTTACGACACAGTTTACACCTTTTCCTAAACTTAGAGGTTGGCGTGAAAGGTACAAGAAACTGGACACCTTTACTGACTTACACTTTTATAAACATATTAGGCTGTAATAATATTTTCCCACCTAGTTACTGGTATAAAATACACCATCTAGATTCCACGACTGACTGTACCATCTTTTCTAAAGCTTTTCTTCGACTGTAGACTTCAAAATACGGGAAAAAAATAACTTGCAAGTAACACGTATTTACAACTAATACTCATTAATATAACATACTATTGAAACTAATAATAAGTAATTAGTATTTGATAAATATTCGTTCTCGGCGAATATACTACTGCCAACAACAAATTAAGTTCTGCATTATACTTGTTCAGGGATTTATAAATATACTGTAAGATAATTTTATTTGGTAACACAAAGGTAGGGTCAATGGGTAAAATTACATTTAAAAATTAAACTGTTTATTGATATGACTTCTCCTTCTCGAAGTAAATTAATTTCTTTTTTAAGTATATAGATTATGACCAGATAAAGTTTTGAGTTATTTACATCGCCACTTTCGTAGTCAGTTCATCAAACCATACAGCTTACTTTTGCTTTGTTAGAGTTTTTTCTCTAGGAGGTTGGCTGCACTGTGTAAACACATATGTTCAGCGGAAAGTCAGTTAATCATTTTAAAGTGAACTCTGCAAACTTGGGGCCAAATTAAATTAAACACTGCTTTAAATTTACATGTGTACAAAATCGTTCTAACTTCTGCATTGCAGTTCTGTGACAAACACACTTGGTAGGGGGGGGGGGGCGATACAGAGGGGGTGGTGCTAGGAAGGACTCTTACATAGAATGTGACATCTTGTTCCCTCAAAACTATTTCATTTACAGGAAAAGGCCCAGCCGGAGTTAGAAAGGTAAAGTTAAATTACATCCGCACTATTTAGAGATAATTATATTATTATTATTTAAAATTGTAGACTTGCAACGTAACATTTGACCCACCATACTCTCCAAAGCGCGTATTTTGGCACAGTACCCACTTGGCCTAAAAGTCACTTGGCCTTTAAGTCACTTGACATAAATGTCACATAAACTAAAAGTCACGTTGCCTATAATTCACTTGACCTAAAAATCATATGGCCTAAACTTCACTTGCCCTAAACTGTACTTGACCTAAACTGCACTTAGCTTAAATTACACTTGGCCTAAAATAACTTGGCTTTAGAGCCACATGAGCTGAAAATCCCTTGGCCTGAAAGTCATTTTGCATAGCAGACACTTGACTAGAAACAATTTTAGGCCATGTGACTTTAGTCCACATTGAGTCTACCAATCTTCTCCCTACGACTGCGGTAACGTATGGTCAGCGCTACGTTTGTGGTAAGGTCACTCCTGATTTTTACATTGTAGAAAACGTGGCAGACGTTGCCATTAGTCAGCTGGTTTTCTCGTGTAATCCCGTTTACACCCTCCGTGTATTCCACCACAACTCCATACTCACCTCATGACATCCTAACTAGCGCTCTAGTCGAAGTTGTTTGGAGCATACGAAATAAAATTTCTCCACTCCGTTCTATGATGCCCCTCTCAACGTCAAAATTCTAGAAACAATTCACTCCTACAAACACTTTTTCTTCCAGTACATCCTTGCTTTGGTTTGGAATCTTAGCTTTAAAATGGCTCCCGTCGAAATATAATTTAAGATTTTGTAAGTTCGGAACTCCAAGGACGTCCTAAATGAACGATTAGTTTTTTTTTTGGGGGGGGGGGTACTTTCGATTCTTCTCTTTAGTTTTTCAATTCTGCATAGCTTTCTTTAAAAGATTGTGCAAAAACCCAGACTAATCCTAAACTAACAAATACATTTTGTCACAATGTCCTTTCCCTATTTCTTAAAGCACAGATTCAATTAGTCACCAAAGCATATAAATATTGTTTAAAATACGAAGGGAAGAATGAAAATGACCAAATGCAAATCTAAACAGAATGACGTTATATTTAACCTGTTAGAATTTGCTGCTAGCTATATTGGCAACCCCTGTTGTTCGCCCGTGATTTCTATTTAATGTTTTAGCTGACTTCATCCACCAATCTCTTACCCAGATACAAGACTGGTAAGATGTACTCTCACAACAACTGACACACAAACAGAAAGTGTAGATGTTTATTCTGTCCACAAAACTGTTCACGTTAGAAAGAAGTCTTGAAAATATGAAATGCGATCATATAAATTCAATTTATTATTAAATTTTGTAATAAAACTACTAACTTACTTTTATTTGTATGGTTTATTAATTTATAAGTCCCGTGAGGTTAACATTAAATACCCTATTAGTAATGATCATTCTGAACAAATCACATCCAATTATTTTATTGAAAATGCTGGTCTGAGATAATGCAAAATGACTAAGTTACCGCATTTCATCGGGTACTTATTAACAAGAAATTCAATTTCTTAAAATCATACTCCGACACATTGATTAATTATCTACGTGTTTCAATGTAAGGTGCACGAAAATTAACTGAATGCTATTTTTCATCTTCGCTTCAATAAGCAGGTCTAAAGAATATTTCTTCTGATCAAACAATTGTGTTTTCTTTCTTTTCGTATGTCCTTCGTTTTGTCCTGGTTAGTTTTCGTAGCACAAACAATGTATTACATTGTTATAAAACGTTCTTTCTATGCACCTATTACATAGGCCGTATTTGTTCAAATTTGAATGTCAAATCTAGCTCATGTAAATTCACTCTATTTCTCTTCGAGGCTGAATTCTTTTACGCTAACTAATGACTTTATTATTTTCTGCTTGCCACATTCTTCATCGAATCCACTTTAACATTATTCAAATTTAACGTATTTACGTCAGTAAAGGCGTTACCATTAGAAAGAAAAATTTAATTTAATTTACGACGTTTTTTTAAAATCCATTGTGACAAGTTTGCTATTTCGTATAACTTGCAAGGTACATAATTAAATGCTGCACGATATTTTAAAATTATAATTTGTATATGTATATATTTAAAACAAGAAACTTAAGAGATGAAATTCGTGACGTAATTTCGTACTCCAGCAGACAATGTATCAGCATTATTATAGATCGCAGGCTGTCGCGGCCGTTGTCTGTAGCTTCTAGGCTTCTGCGCAGTAGCCACGTCACTGTAGTATGAGTTCCCGACGTTTATGAGAGTATTGCAGCCTTCATCTTCAGGGTTGAGTTGCAGCAGCAGTAAGTGTATCCTTTCTGAGTCTCTGCTTTCTCTCAGTAAGGTTACACTTACTGCTGCTGCAACTCAACCCTGAAGATGGAGGCTGCAATACTCTCATAAACGTCGGGAACTCATACTACAGTGACGTGGCTACAGCGCAGAAGCCTAGAAGCTAGTGTATCAGCATAGTAATTTGTAAGAATTTTTAGACCAATTTGTGTAGTATCTGTTGATTATAGAACTGAAAACGATTGAGAATTAAATGTAAGTCTGGTTATATTCAGAGGAGAAAATAGAAAATGCTGTTTATTCAGCTTTTTACTATCAGTTCACTGTATGTAGAAACTCTTATTCGCCAATTTAATATCCCATAAAACTGTAAGGAATAGTCAGTTTTTCAAATTGTTAGTGATAGGGGCAAAGAAATTTTGCACAAAATGTGTGATAGTTATTTAACTAATCATGCTGTATACAGTAAATGACAAAATATTAATCTCAATCCTAAATAAAGCTGGCAAATTTTCTCATCTCGAATGTCTTAAAAACTTTTCTAAGCAACGGTTGGTTCTGAGACAATTGCGGCTATGTCAGTTCGTCGTTAGCCGGTGTACTGGACCGTACGACGTGAAACTCCAAACTTTTTAAACTCTCTTTATTTTTCTCCCACGCTCGAGTCAGCCTGCCGGCCACCGGAAGAACAGTCCCGCAGAGCACACCGGCTCGACGGGTTGCCTACCCACACACTTACAGGCGCCGTAAATCTCTGGCCCGGCAACGGAGAGCGGAGGGGCCTCGCATACATCACGCGTCCTGGATTCCAGCAGGCCTTTCCCCCTCCTCCTTCCCGGATAACCCCTCCCCTCCAGCCCCTTCCACGGCAACCTATCTCAATTGGATCCGCGCGGCGCGGCACCCTTGTCATTTGTCACCGGCACGTCAATCAGCGACGGCGCGGTTTATCTGAATTCAATTTGTGACGCGTCCCACCTCCCCCCTCCCCTCAGCAGTTACCCATCTTCCAACCAGCGCGCAGTAAATCACCGAGACTCTCAAACGTCCGTGCAGAGAGTGGACCCTGCGCTATCCTGAAAGATCGCTCGGCATTGTCTGCTACGAAATTTTATGTCCAAGTGTTGGTATGCCTCTCTAGATGGGACGCTCTACGGGATTTATGGGTGATGTAATTTATTTTTTTTTTCTAAAGCAACAGCCGGGACGTTTTAAGCGAAATCGTATATGTAGATGTGCGTCCTTACAGGCCAACTGCAGCAGGGGAAGAAATTGGGCAATGCAATGAGTAAATACTGACGGCTACGTAGGAATACTTTCAGGAATATTTCTGCGGGAATTTTTTGTAACTAATATCCTTTCGTGGTTTATTGCACTATCTTGAAAATAACATTTGTTAATTTTTGGAAATTACACAGCAAATATTTCAATACTAAAAATTATCTGTATAAAACTTAACGTCATCTTTGGAGTTATAAGGGTGTTCTTTGGAACGCTGAATATAAATTTGATCTACGTATGAATAACGTTAGCAATCATGGATAAAGTAGAATCAAAATAATGTATAAATGTTTAAAATGGGCGCAAAAATTCGACTAAATCACGTTCGTAGAAGAATAGGTCTGGACACTCGCCTGGAAACTTGACCCCTTTGTTGTTTGGCTGCAGTGCACCAAGTTACCGATAATGTTGTGTGTGTGTGTTTGGCACTACTATCAGGGCGGTCGAGCTCAAACTCCGCCCACTTCCCTCCCACTAAGATAAACAGTTTATCAAAACGTATTTTTTTTTATCAATTTACGAAACACCTCCTTCGCTTACAGTTTTAGATCCTAGGCTCCAGAAATCTTTATTTACTTTATAACGTTAACAATGGAAAAAAGTGAGCGGAGTTTGAGTCCGATCTCCCGGATTACAGCGCCAAAAAGGACAACATTCTCGGTAACTTGACGAACTACAACCAAACAACAAGGGGGTGAAGCAAAATACATTGTTAGATAGGCGTGTGTCCAGACCTGTTCTTCTACGGCCGTGGACTAAATATGTAAAACCAGAACTGTTCTGCAAACAAAAATGGAAATTAAAATATATATATATATAAAAAAAAAGCTGCAGTTATTTATGGTAACCGAAGGTCAGAGTTTTTTTTCTAAATTTCTTGTTTCTTTAACCGTTTCACGTTCCACCAATTTTGACATCTACTTCCCCTGTTTGTACTTTATATTCGGACATACAAAATGATATCTATGGCAGTCTGTGCGATACATAACGGAACGTTCGTTAATGACTAACAACACACGCTTTAGATATAAATATTTATCTGTAGCGAATACATTAACATTTTTGTACTACCTGGTTACATAACAGATTACAAAAATTGGTTGTTGGGAATGTACTCCGATCTTAAAAGAACTGTGCAATAGGAGTGCATGACTGGATTCAGATTCTTGGACGTACTCCATTGCAAATTGAACGACAGTCAAAGAAAACTAAACTGTAGAATGTACTATTGGGTTGAATGTCCGTTAATCATGCTATAAATTTACTAAACAATTCTGTGAAAATGAGCATAAGATTTAGAGTAGTTATTTAAAACTTAAAAAACTTTCGAACTTAAAAAATATAATATTCCATCTCAAGATCGACCAAAAGCTTTGTTTGAAATAAATCGAGATTCAGACCATCCCAAGAGACGTAAGTCAACACGACTCATTTGTAGTAACCATGATAAATAATAAAAGTTTCTTTTAAATTATAAAACAGTGGTTAGCGTTCCTGGTTCTGGACCTAGGGTACCGGGTTCAGTTCCCGGTCAGGAAGGAATATGTACAGTAACCTCCCTGGGTTCAGGACTGAGTGCAGCGTTGTCTCCTTATATACATACTGTGGAAGTCAGCTGTGAAGCACCGTAGTTTGATTTTTTCCTAGGCGCTCCTCAGATGTCATCCTTGAGATTCCAGTCAGCATCTATTCAAAGCAAGAAGATGCGAGAATCCCCCCCTCAAATATTGGCACGTAATTTTGCAACATCCTGTATAATACAGGGTGTACAGAAAGGTTGTTTACAACTTCACACATCAATAAGAGGAAATCGAAGTGACATTCAACATTGTACAAGGGCTCAGTCAAAACCCTAGCACTGAAAGTTTTGTTCATATATGCTTGATGTTTTGTCCACTTCCACATGCGCACATCCGGTTGCACCCACGATGTCTAATCTGAATTTCACCTCCACCCACACATGACGAAGCATGTTCTCATCAACATTGGCTACTCCGGTAACACGAAACAAACAGAACCGGACTTTTCGCACATACCAAATAAAATTTTTAGAGATTTTGATTTCAGTTAGCCCTAACACATATTGTTATGCAAATTAAGTTTACTTTTATTGATATGGGGTGGGGGCCGCGGTGGTCGAGGGATCAGACATCTCACCTCCCACCAAGGTGATCCGGGTTCGATTCCCGGCGGGGTTGGTCCTAAAATTTTCACACGTGGGAATCGTGCCGGACGATACCGTTGGTCGGCGGGTTTTCTCGGGAATCTCCCGTTTCCTCCGCCCCCTCATTCCGGTGCTGCTCTGTACTCATCTCGTGCCACCACTCACCATGCGCTAAAGGCCTCGATGTTAAGCTCTGACCTAAATCTCTCACTCACTTTTATTGATATGCGTAGTTGTAAACATCCTTTCCGTACAGCCTGTACTTTTGCACTCTAAATCTGAATTAGTGAATATTCACTGATTCACGCTGATAGATGGAGCAGTTTCAACAATTTGAATAAGTGAAAGTAGTCATGTTTAATTAGTGAATATTCACTGATTTCCTCCAAGAGTGCCAACATCTCGCAAGCGAATCAGTGAATATTCACCGGTTTTTCCAGTTGTTATTGAATCAGTGAAAAATTACTGGAAAATCTGTGGACATTCACTAATTAACTTGTGGAATGTTGGCACTCTTTATTGGAATCAGTGAATAGTCCCAGATTTCACAGTGGTTTTTCACTGATTAAATTAATCGAAACTGCTCCATCCATCGGCGTGAATAAGCGAAAGTTAAATAATTTAGATTTAGAATGTGTTTTGTGCAAAATTTAATGCCTCGCACGAAATAAAATATGACACGTTCTCTAACGTGATCTCTACTGCGAGATCCGATTTGCACGAGCCATTTTCGTACTAGATTTAACGCGGGATCGGCACCTGACACAAGTTTCGCATGCATCTCGCGTCGTGTGAAAGGTGCTTTAAGCCCACACACTGAAGAACATTGTTACGTTGGCTCTACGTGTCTCTCGCAAGACAAGTTCACCATGGCTCCTAATGTAATTCCAGCCGCGTAGCCTTAAAGTTCACGGCAAGACTACCGAGAGAGGAACATTTTCTCAGTCGCTGCGTTCAGCCCAAGCTCTTCCAAGCTTGTGTCACCGAATACAGCATTCTAATGCGCTAATTTCACTACCAAATGTCTTATTACGTCGCAGATGTGTTTTATTGCCTACGAAAACTACACGGAGGGCACTTTTGTGTTTACATGTCGAGAATAAAATGTTCAGTACAGACTTATGTTTAGACGCTTGTTTACAATCGAACAACCAAGAAACAATAATGTTTTTCTACCTGGTAAATCTAGTTGGCTCGAAAAAATCATTTAGCCAACTTAACTTTACAGGAAGTCCGGAAGTTCGGTATCCAAACTTCAGATAAAGTGTTTTCTGACAATTTGCAACTCAAAGCCTTATATACTTATATTCGGGAAAGCATGCTTAAATTAATTAATTAAGCGTTCAGGTGCAGGAGGCCACGCGTTGCTATAGGACGTTCAGGTTAAAGTGAGCACTAAAGATTTAACCGCCAAAGAAATATTACTAGCAGTTACAGCAAACATTTCAATATTAATAATAGTTATGTTACAATTTTCAAGGTTGGCAGCGTATTTCCGACTGTAGTTCCGAGTATTTTCCTGTTTAATTGCAACAATACTGAAATACAATTAACTTAATTTGAAATATTTGTGTATTATATTATAAATAAACTCTTTTTCCAACCAAAATCTTTAGATTCCTACCGACTGCACAATTTATCTTAGACGCGTAAACATCAAGTGATGAGAGGTTAGACATTTCCCGTCGTTAGACGTTACACACGGAAAGATACGAATTGGCTGGAAATAGAACATAAGCAGGACTTTTTTAAGTGCTCACTTTGTCCTGTACAGCTTATACGCATTGCAGTGATTCAAACATATTTCTGACCACTTGAGATGGAGGCAGCCTCTTGCCAACCCACAACCGGAAGACCAGAGACAAACGAGGGGTGACACGAAATCAGACTCTGTCAATGAAGCATTGACGAAATGAGTGAGGCGGAAGAATGGGAGGGCTCCGAGAAAACCCGACAGCCAACGGCAACGTAGTGACGTTTCCCACATCCATTTTTATGGGTGCAGTGCAGAGTATGCAGCTGCGTTGCATCTGGTTTCACTTCAGTGCAATCAAATACACACAAATCAGTGCAAGGGGTCACGTGATAGGCACGAAATGGTTGTAAATATGCACCTATCAAATACAAGTAGGCTACATTTGCCACGTTCGCGTATGTGCAGCTTAAAAAACGTGTCTGTCTGTTCAGGGCCCAGATTAACTATCGCTACTTGCTATTTGCACCGACGCAATGCAGAACAAGCAAATCGGGTCTTCGCTTACATCTCTAGTCACAGTCGGAACTGAACACATTCTCGTGTTTTCAAACTGCACATGCGCGAAGAAAGCAAACGTACTTGTGCCGAAGTATTGGATAGACGCATATTTACAACCATTTTGTACCCTTCTCGTGGTATTTTGCACGTGTGTGTAAGCGTATTCACTTCCTCTTCAACGCAACCAGGGCCCCAGTTAAATATCACCACCTGCTGTTTGCACCGACGCAGCGCAACGCAAGCGTAGACAAGTTAAACGAGTAATATGTTCCATTAAGGGTTTGTTCCAGAGTTTTTTTCAGACTGATGCCAATAACTCAAATATTTTTGAACCAAAAGTTTTGAAAAAATTTGAGTCAATGTGCAACCACACGATGCACAATACCGTGAACACGTTTTTAAAAATAATGTACCGTTCGCCAGCAAAAAAATAATTTCCTTCATTTTTTCTTATTTTCGCGACGAAAAACGTGGTATTTTGAGTAAAGAAATCTAAAAAACCGTTAAGTTTAATTCTACAAACAAATTCAGCTACAAATTATAACATATAAGTGTCAGAACTGTGCAGCGAAATTTTGATATGAGTATTAGGTAGCAATACAAAAAAATATTTTCGAAATCACTGCAAAACTCCGCAGGCGCAAATGTTTGCGTCGCAACCATGGAAAAACAATATTTAATCGCCATCCAGAAGACACGCAAGAGCGAATTTTGCGTTCCACCAGTAAAAAGCGATATTTTATCAGCCCTTATTGTGACTGGAGGTGCAAGTGAGGTTAGTTCTACTACAGGTTAGAAATATCAATTTTAAAAGTTTGTCACAGGGAAAATTTCTGCCGCTTGAGCGCTGGTATCGCTAATGGCTGCAAACTAACCAATCACAGAGCTTTCCTAAATTTTAAGTTACAATAAGTTAATTATTTAAAATGCAAAATAGGTTTATTTTCACTCTAAAATTAAGTTAAACGACTTCTGTAATTTTCAAGCCTATTAAAATTTAATTTTACTATACGGTTTCATATTTATCTAGTTCCCTTTGCGATAGCAGTGAAACTACCGGCAGAAATGTTCCCTGTGCTAAACTATCCTACAAGAAAACACATTTCCTCTCTAACCTGTACTAGAATTAACCTAAGTGCAAACGAAGGCCAGTTTTAAAGGTGGTTTCACAATGCCCCGAGGAGCCCGACGCAACAGCTCCGACACAGCAAAAACTGAGAAGCAACTGATAAAAAGCAAGCATCAGTCCAACACAATTAATTTCCTGACAACCCGACGAAAGTATATCATATTTCTAATTTTTACTGCGTCGGGCCTTGCAGGGAAAGGAAATGCAACATTACAAAACGAAATTTACTTACAACTGAAAATACTTGGTATATTTCACTTGTATGTACACAAATGTTTTGTTTACAAAACACTTCGAAAACAGATAAACTTCACCGAATGTACTTTTTGACTTCGGTTAACTTTCGCGCCGGATACTCATTGCTTGTTTATGAACTAAGCAACTAGGTTGTTTGCGAATCGAATAAAAAGACTAATAAAATACCGTTTTTTTTCTAAAAGCACTTTCATTTCAGCAAAGAACATTATGCATTATGTTTGTGTTGCCTTTTTTTTAGCGACACTTTTTTTTTACAGTTTCATTCGTGCTTTCATGAAACAGCTGATTGAAATACTACATTCAATAAAATATTGTGGCTTCTACTGCCGACGGCCATACCATGACGAGCCTCATGTCGACTGCATGAACGCTACCAGAATCATATTGGTTGTCTTGCTTGAATAACTGTTGTGTCGACCTCGTCGGGGCATTGTAAGTCGTTTGCAATATCAGGTAGTGAATAAGGGCTCAACTCCGCCGGGGACGGAACTCGGATCGCCTGGGTGGGTGGGTCGAGGGGGGGGGGGGGGGTACGACCACTCGGCCCCCGCTGTTCCTCCGCAGACTTATGTTTACATAACTAAACCGTGTTCGATGTTGTGCTGTTCGACTCAAGGAGAACCAAGATGTATTTAGCACGTCGACGGCCCAGTTTAAAATGGAAACAACTCAAAAAGTTGCGTTTTTTTAGTTTGACTCACCAACACATAGACAGAAGTACACTCTACCCAGTTGAAAATAAAAACGACTCGAAAATTCACTTGTTTTATAACTTGGCACTTTATTCTGATTGCTTGTATAGAACCAGAAATTGTATTTCTTTTAACTTAAAGTGTGATAATTTCAGAAATTGCAGACTATAACAATTTTAAACACCTTAAACAGTTGCATCTGTACTTTTGCTTCAGATTAACACTAACCAAACATGTTAATAAACAGATATTTGGGCGAAACGGATATATTTCCGTTGACGTTTTACTCAGAACTGGGAGTTTTGAGTTGTTTCCCTTCTAAACTGGGCCATAGATATGTATGGCAGGTTATATGTTCAACGTTGTGGTGGTCTAAGCACGTGTGCGTTGCAGGTTGAATAAGTTGCAGGCGCTTGCCATTCAACACAACTTTACTACATGCATGGTCGAACACAGCCGTTCTTCATGCGTTGTGTGTCACAATTCCCAACAACGTTAAATTAATCAAAGATACTTTCCGGTTATAAATTAATAGGAATTTAGTACTATAACAGCTCTAAACTAATTACACCTCAAATGTGGACACTGAGTTCTCGAGCACACGGTGTATTTTTTCAGGTGAAGTAAACCACTTACTGTCACAGCTGATAAAAGTAAATGCAATCTGCACCAATATCCATACGCACCATGCTCAAAGACGTGATCAGAGTTCGATTCTTGGTAGCGTCACTATCGACTTTCGCGCGTGTGAAACGTGGCTTTACGAGGGTCAATTAATTTATTTTTAAATCAGAAAAGTCGGACTTAAGGGAGGAAGTGACAATGCCTCATAAGTTCTACCTTTCATATGCGCCGCTAATGATTCGTGATTGTAGCCTCGATGCTAAGCCGGGAACAAGCTGACTTCCCTATTCCCGAGGGAGGACGTGTTTCGTCCGCGCTCCTGTGGGGTTCGGAAGGGGGACGAATTTGGTCGGCAAAGGGGGAGGAGGGTCGGCTGACCTGTCACTCAGTGCTGACACTTCTAATGTCGCCCGTAATTGGCCGTAATTACTCGCTGGCAGACTCACTAAACACACGTCACCCGCCTGTCACGCCTGCCCACACCACACTCTGGTCCCCTGCCAACACGACGCCCTATCGTCACACTTCGGCCATGTTCTGCTGTCGTCGCTCGCGGCACAGAGCACTTCGGCTATGCTCGGCGTTGCCGTCACTATTTTATATCTATGAATGGCCGACAGAATAAAAAATGCTATCAGAAGCAGATATGAGAAAAGTACAGATGGAGCCTATACTGAGGCCAAGCCACGGCCGTAGAAGAACAGGTCTGGACACTCGCCTATTTACCAATGTATTTTGCTTGACCCCCTTGTTGTTTGGTTGTAGTTCGTCAAGTTACCGAGAATGTCGTACTTTTTGGCGCTGTAATCCGGGCGGTCGGACTCAAACTCCGCCCACTTTTTTCCATTGTTAAATTTATAAAGCAACTAAAGATTGCTGGAGTCTTTTCTTAAATTTGTGAGCGAAGGAAGTTTTTCATAAATTGATAAAAAAAATACGTTTTGATAAATTGTTTATTTTAATGGAAAGGAAGTGGGCGGAGTTTGAGTCCAACCGCCCTAACTGCAGAGCCAATAAAACACAACATTCTCGGTAACTTGGTGAACTGCAGCCAAACAACAAAGAGGTGAAGTTTCCAGGCGAGTGTCTAGACCTGTTGTTCTACTGCCGTGCTGTAGATGTATTGAGAAACGAGAAACGAGGTTGTGGTTGGGCAACACACAGTCGCATTATACTCGTTGCTATGGTAATAAACAACAGTTTTCAGTTACCAATAAGGTAGATGGGGCCCTCCCTTCCGTCTCAAGACTTCATACTCCTCGCCCTAGAACATACCTAATGCTCCATCTGTATGTTTCTCTAATCTCTGATCAGAAGTAAATACATTAAATAAGATCTGAAGTACGGTCGTAGAGGAACAGATCTGGACACTTGGAGTTGAAAATGGACCGTCGTGTGACTGATTGGCGCCACTGGCACTCTGGTGTTGTTTAAACACTTCGTTAAATGAATCTACAAGGAGCAAGCTCGTGTCGGAGCTGCTAGGAGCTCTGGTAGCACGACCCTATCTTGGAATGTTAAAACAACACTTCATTTCTAGTAGCGCTTTCAGTCATAACGGGGTCAACTGAATAGCATTGGTAGATTGCCTAGTGTCACGGGAGTAGCATGAGGTCGGAATAATGGTGTGAGGAAAGAAGCCAACAGGGGGGGAGAGGAAGTCAGCAAATTAGCCAGCCGCAATTCTTCTTTAACCTCGAAAGTACACACCAGACTGGTATTTTTAAGGTAAATGAATGTATTATGCTCATTAATTTATGTTTTAGGTTGACAATTCTACATTTTATCCTTTTATACACACCTCTTAATTAACATTTCCTCAGTTTTTTTAATTAGTCAGCCATATTGTTCATAGCCAGGCCAAGCGTTTGTTTGGTTACACTCCAGACGAGATGATCCATTTGGACCCTTCTAACATCTTTGGCTGGTGTCCAGACCTGTACTTCTACGGCCATGGTCAGGATATACCGTGTTGTGACGTAGTTAAAGCCGCTTTTTTTTATTTTAGTGACACACTACGGCGCTGCGCCTTTTTGAGGTTATTGGCGTTTGTTTTATCCAATTTTATATAGTAAAAAACATCTCAGAGGTTATTGCTAGTAAGCTATGTAACTGATGACACTATTAACTACTCAATTACCCTAAACAGCTTCTTGATTACGAACTTGTCACATAACAATAAGTTAGTGAACATGGGGTCGCCATGATGTTACACCTAAACAAAGGCGTTTCCATTTGCCTTCCCTACATTTCCATATGCATGGATAGCAGACAGTTAAATTTATTTTCCGGAATTTCTTTCTTTACTGTCACCTTTACCACTCTTTAAACACCAGACTTTGTATGTCGTAATCCACCGTGTGTAAACACTTGTTTAGTTGGTTTCAAACTAAACGTTTGGTAGAGAACTGTTTACTGCACTTTCCCCACTGGATTGTGTTAAACTTTTCTCCCAGTTCGGTGTGATAATGAAAGTATAAATTTGCGCGCGCAAATAAACACTCTGTGTACAGTACTTTGTTCCAAACAACAGTTGATTAACGGCTCTCAATGAGTTGTTTTAGTATTCAGATTTTAAAAATTTTTTGCCTATCGTGTAAATGTTCAACCCGAGTGGGTTCTTGTTTACACAAGCAGCAAACGCAATTTCGTATTAACAATAATTGCTCACTATACAAAACTGAAATTTTAGAATTGGATGGTGTTATGCAAAAATAGATTATGCGCCAATTTTTAGTTATAAGTAAAACACGGTGTAAGTTTTTCAAGTACGAAACATTCTTACAAAAAGTTTTTAGTTATATAGAAACAATATGTATGACCACAGGATTTATGAGTAAAACACGTTTTGTAAGACTGTTTTAATGGCGCGGTTCCCCTCAGTTTTTAACGTCCTTTTTATTTTTATATTTGTACCAGATTTATTTTATTATTTTAGACATAAATTGTGATTAAGTCTTCCTCTTATGAAAGTTATGTATCTCTTATAGTATTTGCGTAATGAGTCATAAACGTCAACATTTGCACTTTACAGTTTGTACGCCACTAAAATTCAACTGACATGTCATACTGAAAAAATTCACAGTGTATAACAATGTTGTTAGTTGTGGTTTGACATACATAAAAACAAATTTTTTTTTGTATTTAACAAAAATGTCGATTTTTTAAACGAAAATTTAAAAATTGCAAGAATTTTTAAAAAATACAAAAAAAAAATTTTTTGTTTTTATGTATGTCAATTTATAGCGTACAATATCGTTATACATTGTGAATTTTTTCGGTATGACATGTCACAGTTGGTTTTAGTGGCGTACATAAAACCGTAAAGTGCAAATTTTAACGTTGACGCAAAAGCTATGAGAGACACACAAATTTCCTAAGAGGAAGATTTAATCACAATTTAAGTCTAAAATAAGAATAATTTATGTCTGGTAAAAATATAAAAATAATAAAAGACGTTGAAAACTGAGGTGAAGCGCGCCCTTAAGAGTGCATGGTAGATAATAAACGCTGAAAACATCAATTGATTTCTACGCTTTTATCGAAGCCAATATGGATAAAATACTCAATAACAATTCTAGATAATGGTATTTGCCAACTTTATTAGTAAATATTTATTCAGAATTACTAATTCGTTACACGTGATCTCTTGCGCCGCAGTTAAATGCACGAGGTTCCGGCGTCACAGATTGGGCCTCAGAAGTTCGCAACACTGGAAACAATTTTGTTTAAAACGTTGGATAAAACTATTGTCTAGGATTGATATTGTTTAATTTTCGCAAATTGGCTTCAAGAAACCTGCAGTTATAGATTAATGCTTTTAGCGTTGAATTACGTACCACGCCCTCTTAAAGGAGAATATTTTAAACATAAGTAAAAAATGGCGCGTAGTCTATTTGTGTATAACACCATCCAATTATTTATTCAATTGATTCAATGAAAATGTCATGACTCTACTTAAGTTATACTTCGAGACTGGCAAATGTCGCGGGTTTCCTGACCTGTAAGCTAGCCTCCAAGACTATTTGTTATCTGAAGCAGACACCAGCCACTCATTGGCTGCTCGTTGACACAGTTGTAAGGGTCTGAACTAGCTTAATATTTATTATTGGCTCAGTGAATTCCAAGCGGTGTCAGATAAATCAAAAGCAAACTGCGGAACTGACAGAAAGTTACAGTTGGAAATCTCGTTTGTGCTTGAAAGAAAACGCAATTTTTTTCAAGTCCCTACTTATACTGCAATAGTTATAGTATAGGCGATTCGGGATAAAGTGAGAACTAAAAAAAAAACCACCTGCTAAAGTTCTATTTTCTTACAACTCGTGTCTCTCCGTGTGTAACAGATAACGACGGGAAATGTCTAACCTCACTGGACACATCACTTGAGGTTTGCGCGCGTAAGATAAATTGTGCAGTCGGTAGGAATATGTACAGTTCGATAAAAAGAAAGCATAATCATCTAAAATACAATTACATCGATTTCGAATGCTTTTTTTTCATTACTTTTGTATTTAAATTGGGCAATACCTAGAGCTACACTGTGCAATTTCACTGCCAACCATTCAAGCAGAAAGGCAACTACAGTAAATGTTTAACTATAATGCAGTAACGGCAAGTGAAATTTTCCGAAGGTTGAATTTTTAGTGTTTACTTTATCAGACATCAGCTGCTCATTGGATGATCACTGGCGTAGTGATGCAACATGATTGGACGTTAATGTGCTTCTTCATTGTTGGCCTGCTTCCTCTAGGGCGTGTCAAATTAGTTAAGGGCCAACTACGAAAGTGAAGACACGAACTTACAGTTAATTGAAATCTATATTGAGCTCAAAAGAAAATGCGATAACACGAACATCTAAGTTACCGAAACATCACATGCAGAGAGTTGTGAATACTTTGGACAAAATTTCTTTTTGTTTCTAATTTTTTTCACAAGATTTAAAGAGCCAATAAAACAGAAGGGTTCAGCATCAATAAGAGTACAAACTGTGATTATACGGAAAACCAGTCAAAAGTGTCTTTCTTGTATTTTAGAGTCTTAGAATATGATACACTGTTTAAACTGCAGGAGTGCTTATATTTACATACAATGTATTTGCTAATTTGGATACCTGTCGTGAACAGTGCAGTGCTAAATTTTCCAGGTACTTTAAAGTATGTCTTTTATTTTATTGTTGTGAGTGTATTCAGGCATTCAATCATCACATGCAATGGAACGACCGACTCACGTTGGACTCGTCGGGTGGACCCAGGTTCAATCCACGGCTCCGGCTATCGTTATTTCTGTTTTCCAAGGTTTCCAAAAATAGCTCCAGGCAAATGCTGGGAGGTTTCCTCAACAAAGGCCATGGCCGACTCCTCTCCCAGCTGCTGTCATTGTACCAAGTTGTGTCACCGTCTATAACGACCTCGCTGTCGACGATACGTAAAGCTCACTTACCTACCTACCATAAAATATAACGAACAATATTTTCGTGAAATATTTCTTGATGTTAATGCATACTTAACTTGTTCACGTTCCCTCTCCTGAAATAAAAAAAAAAATATATATGTTCGTATATTCATATACTTGTACCCTTTAATTTGATGCAAATGTTCAAGCGGAAATTCTCCCCATGTTAAAACTTAGGGTATATTTAAACAGCATTGAGTCAGAAAAAGAAACTTAAATGTATTTCATTAAACTATATACTTGGCTCTGTGTATCATTGTCTTTCAGCTAATACGCTTTAAAAATGATCTTTACGAATAGGCAGTTTATGTAAGATGGCAATTTCGTCGCTTGTTCTACCAGTGCATAACTATATGAGGTTCGGAATAAAGTAGACACTCGAAAAATCCCTGCTGAAATTCTAGTTTCAGGTAATTCGGATCTTTACACACACACAGCTAACGACGGGAAATGCATCATCTCTCTGGACACATAATTTGATGTTTGCGCACTGAAAAAAGAGTATAGTTGCAGGCACCATATTTTTGTTAAAATATGGGACAACAAAACAGTTTGGTTGTCGGTACTACTCTGGACAGTACCTACAACAATCTGTTTAGTAGAAGTTACCGTCTGGTGAGTAAAAGCAACAAGGCTCATTGTTTCTTGTACAAAATAGATGGTTGGAGAAACTGTCCAGAGTATTACCAACAACCAAACTGTTTTGTTGTCCCTATTTAACAGAAGTATGGTACCTGCAACTATACTCTTTTTTTTCAGTGCACATGTATTAATTATACAAAATATAATTATGTCGTTTTCCGTTGGTTTTGTTTCACTGCTGTTGTGTTTTTATAGGAAAATACTAGGAACCATATAGCGAAATTTCGCTGCCAACCATACAAGCAGTAAGGTATATCGTTAGTACTTAGTTATATGCAGTAAATGCTACTGATATTTTTCAAAGGTTAATTTTTTAGTGCTCATTACATCTCGAACGATCTAAAGTCAAATGGAGTAGTTTTTGTTGGTAAGCGGAGGATATGAGCAGGGCAGCTCCTGGCTACATAGGCACCACGCGATGAACACAGAACGTCGTAAAGTTACAGAAGAAGGCGGTGGGCGATCAGCAGAGAAGGCCCTCCCAATGTTAGCCGCCACTGACCGCGGCATGTACTGTGGCGGTGTATCTCCAGCAAGCAGGTGATATACGAGGGTCGTTGCCGACACTAGCGCCGGGAGAGACTAATGTGTCAGAAGCAGGAACCAGCGGGTGTGATAAAGGGTTCCTGTCTTACTCTCCCCAGGCTGTTTGTGTTTCTCATCCCCGGCGCGGGCCACACCCCCTTGTCTTCACGGGGGCAAGAGGGGGTGGTCCTGTGTTTATAGCTCTTGGGGGTTGCGAGGAGAGAAACTATAGGGAGGGGGGCAGGGGGGTGGTAAGAAGGGAGATGCTTGCTCGCTAGTACTGCTTTCTCGCAGACAGTTCATACAGCCATTTCTGCTGCCGCGACGTTCAAAAATAACAACCTTTATTTTGTCGGCTTTCTCCCGGAGATACTTTCTGCTACAGTCGACTCGCGCATGTTGAACAGCACCCAATTTAAGATATTTTTAGTAAGCTTAGTTTTTAAAGTCTTTGATACCGCAAAACAGTTACATGGAAATGTTGGAAATTGTATTTACAACTGTATGTAGCCTAATTTTTTTTCAAAACATAAGTTTTTATGATTTCGGCTGATTATTGACTTTGAGAAAATTTAATTAAGTCGACGATTAGTAAAAAATATAGAAACTTATGTTTTGAAAAATATTATGCTATATAGTACAAACAATTTCAAACATTTATTTGTAACGATTTTGCGATATCTGCTCTCTTTCAGAATCTAAAAATTAAACTAGTAAAAACAACATAATTAGAAACATCTGCCCCTAAAACCACGCTGACGTATTTATTATTGTTGCTTACACGTTCATCAGACACGCGATACAGTTCACACTGTTCACATTTCTTTGTTGGTAGCAGTGCGTCAATAAAATAACGTTTAAAAACCTTACCGACATTTTCTAGGAATTTTCTTCATAAAACTTGCAGTCGATCAGGTTTAAAGAGGAGTTCATTCTAAAACTAATCACTTTTCAAGTGAACAAATTTAAAGATATTCCTTTCAATTAAAACTCTTCAAAGTGAAACTTCTGTACTATCTCTGACATAAAAAAAAATTTGCCACTTTTTACAATTATATACATACCATCTAAAACAAATTTTACCAATTCAATAATTTACAAAACATGAGAGAGTAAAGAAATCTTCTACCACTAATTTACTAAGAAATTTCATGTTTAAATGTGTTTGTTTTAAAGCGTTTTTATAACAGACGAATAAAAAAATATTTGTTCAAACATTAGTGCCTTATTTGAACGCAATGGCTGTAAGATGCTCAGAGCACTTAGGCCACTTAAGCACGTAATTATGAAGATATTTACTATAGGCCTATACGAGTAACTTTGAAATATAATGAACAGAATTTATGAATAATTTCATAAAACATACCTTTAAGTAACAGTTAACGCATGGAACAATTTAAGTAATATCTATTATAGCAGGTATTAAAATAAAGACAGTGATGTAAGAAATAAAAACAACATATTTTGTATTTCAGTGAACTCGAGAAAGTTAGTGTCAAAGATGTCAGTAAATTATTAAATTTTGAGTATTGTTTTGTTAATGTGAACAGTCTACCCGGGCCTAGAGTGAAGCTTTCCTATTGGGGAAGCAGTAAATGTACAGTCAGAGCTCGGTAATGTATAGTACTGTCAGTCTAGCATTCACGCCAGTTATGGCGGCCGCCTGTTTGACGCTCGAACTGCGTGAAGCGTGTTCAGGGTTACGTTTTTTCTCAGAGACCAGTTAACATGCGTCCACAATGTTTACCTACGAGAAGAAAAAGGACCACAGACTCCACGTGAAAATGACTTTTAAGAGGGCGTGGTACATAGTTCAACGCTAAAAGCATTAATCGACAACTGTAGATTTCTTGAAGCCAAGTTGTGAAAATTTAACAAAAGCCATCCTAGACAATAGTTTTAACCAACGTTTTAAACAAAATTATTTTCCAGTGTTACGAACTTCTGAGGCACAATCTCTGACGCCGGAACCTCGTGCATTTAACTGCGGCGCAAGAGATCACGCGTAACGAATTAGTAATTCTGGATAAATATTTACTCATAAAGTTAGCAAATATCATTATCTAGGATTGTCATTGAGTATTTTATCCATATTGGCTTCGAAAATAGGGGAAAAAATTAATTAATATTTTCAGCGTTTATTTATCTAACACGCACTCTTAAGACATCACACGTATTAGAAACATTATATTAAGGACCTTAAACTTGCATTAAATTGGCTTTTTAAGACGGTTGTTTCTCAAGACATTTATTCCGGATTCGTTCAATATTCAGTTCTATATTTACATTAGACTTTTCTACAGGGACGGGCTAGTGGGGAGTTCAGGCAAACATTTAAATGTTTTACAATTTTTCATATTTGTACAAGATGTGATTTGTTTTATAAACATTCATTGTGATTACGTTTTATAGTAATGAACATTTGGTAGCTTTTATAGTTTTTGTATCATGGCAAATTAAAACTCAAATGTGCATAAAACGGATTTGATACAAGAAACGAAAACAAACTGACAAACAGAAATGAAATAATTCATACTAAAAATAGTGTCAAGGGCTACGTCAATACATGGATAAAAGCCACGCATTAAATTTTTTTGTATTTTTTTTAAGTTACAGAAAGTAGGCCATTGTTTAAATTTAAAATTCAGAAATTTTTCAAAAATACAAAAAAATATTCAGTGCGATATTATTTACATGTCTTGGAGTGTGCGACAGTGTTTTCGCTGTGAATTGCTTCATTTCTCTAAGTCAGTTAGTTTAAGTTTCTCATATAAGACCGTTTATGCAAATTTTGGCTTTGGCGTGCAGTTATACAAAAGTATGAAAGATAGATAATACTTTCATTACTGTGAAAAAAACCCCGCAGTATACGTTCATAAAATAAGCCAAATCTCTCACAAATATAAAAATTATTAAAATAATTCAAAATGTAGCAAGGAGCTTCAAATTATAGGATCACGTCTTTATGCCCACGCATTAAAAAAGATATGGCAGGAACACTGCTAGAGCGTTTACGACTTAGGCAGTAGAGGCGATATCACAGTGCATGTGCCAGCAGACGTCGCTCATAGCGCCTCATCTTTTTCGCTTCACCCACAAACACTCTCCTCATCAGGCGGTCGCCTTAAGGATGCTGCCTACCTCGGAGCCCTAGCTGAGAAAGAATAGGGTTTTACGTGTTAAATTATTTTGAATGGCACTCGGTCACCTTTTGTGATATTGCTTCCGGACAAAAGCCATTTTTCTACGCCGAGAAAATGAGAATATTGCTACGTAAATAAAATTGCGGAAAAGAAATTATGAATAGCTTTTTTCGCGTGTTTCTTGTGTAAAACCGCTTTTTTTTGCCCACAATTTTCAGGATACTAAAACAAATCTGCCCACAAGATCTATAGCAATGTACGTGGCACCGAGACGAACAAAAAAGTCAGTGGTGGAATGTATGTAACTTCAACCGTTACTGAGCCACGTGGAAAATCATTTAACCTGTAAAATCCTATGTAGCCATGATCTTTCATTAATTTCAAACAATTGCAAATAGCTTAAATATGGTTAAACCAAATGCTTTGAAAAAATTTGAGACTGTGTACAGTCATACGATACACAATTTTGGCAGAGCGTTTTTCAAAATAATGTACCGTTTGCTAGCAAAAAATTACTTTGCTTCATTTTGGCTTACTTTGAAAACAAAATATGTGATATCTAAATATCCTTTTGGTGTATTGTAACAGAAAAATTCTGCTACAAACGATGATACATAAGTGTTAAAACTGCAGGATGAATTTTTGATATATGAATTAATTCGCGTTGAAAAAAGTTTTCGAAACGTCTGCAAAACTAAAGAGCGAAGCCTTAAGGGTGCGGTATACCGCCATTTTCATCACCGTTTTTTATACTTTTTATTTGTACCAGATATTTTTTTTTGTTTTAGACACAAAATGTGACTAAATTTGGCTCTTATGAAATTTTTTAATCTCTCATTGTTTTCGCGTAATGGCTTGTTAAAGTCATATTTTGCATGTTTCCGTTTTAACGACTACACTAAAACCAACTGAAGTACTAAACTAAAGAAAATCACAGCGGATAAAGACATTGCAGGCTACAATGTAATTCTCATGAATATTTAAGAATAAAATTTATTTGAGTAGAAAAAAAAATGCTGAAACTGAAAATAAAAATTTAAAAAATTCAAAAATTTTTTTTCAATGATACAAATAATTTTAATTCTTTATTTTTATGAGCATGTCATTGTAGCCCGCAATGTCTTTATCCACTGTGTTTTTTTTTAGTTTGGTATATCAGTTGGTTTTAGTGTAGTCGTTAAAACGGAATCATGTAAAATATGACTTTAACAAGCCATTACCGAAAACTATGAGAGATTAAAACATTTCATAAGAGCCAAATTTAGTCACATTTTGTGTCTAAAATAAAAAAAATGGTACAAATAAGAAATAAATAAAATTGTGATGAAAATTGCGGTAGACCGCGCCCTTAAGATGCGAAAGTTCCCCAGTTCCTTCATAGAAAATCCTGCCGCATCGTCGCCAAGCTTTCAGTACTAGGGCTAAGCGAGCAGGAAATATATATGCCTGTTATGTAATCAGTAGTGCCGCCAAGCACAGTAGCGATTCCAAGAACTCAGTACTGAAGCTATGGTGACAACAACAGCGCCAAACTCACAGTTCTGGCACAAGCAGGTGATGGTACTTGAGCCAAGCATGCAGTACTTGAGCCAAACAAGCAACTCATGGGTCAAGCACACATTACTGACGTCAAGCACGCAGAAACGGCCCTCACAAGGGTGGAGTTTTGACTTATTTTTCACCCCTCTCTTGTCTTCATTCCGCGAGCAGTTTGCGGTGCTCCGAGATGATTTATGTTGCCGCTGTATGCATGCCGTGTAACTCACATGAATGCTCTCTACCATCTTCCTCTTCACTATTTCACACCTCTCATCCACCCAGCCGTCATCCACGTCTCGTATACCTCCCCTATCCTTCCAAACCCTCAACATCTCTGTCTCGCGCCGTTCTTCAGGTCGTTTTTACAGTCGCGGCACACGTATCGTAGGCGACAAGCTGTTGCCGACACTCGACTCCGCTCTTCACCCCTCCCCCCCTGCAGTGAAACTAGGGCGGCATTGTTCCCGGGATGTTGCGAGAAATTGCTTTCTAAGAGGAGGAACAAAACACGACGGCTCGTGACTGCCCTGGTCGTCTGTGGCCCTGGCCAACTTGTGGCGCTGCTCAGCGGTCGTGATGAGAAACACTGTAAGCTCCGTAGCTTTCAATCACGTGTGTTTGACAGTGCTACATGCTCCATAATTTTCTTAATTGACTCCCTTACAAATGAAATTACGGCCATAATACATCATTTCTCCTGATTTCATGATAGTTATTTTTTAATCCTAAACGATAGGAAATATCGAAAAAAAAAAAAAAAACAGAGCTTATTTTTAAAAAAATTAACAGTGGTTTCAGATAATATATGTGACTAAGGAAATTTTCATTAATGCATTAATTAGTAGGCCTAATAGAAAAATTTTGAATACACAGTAAAATTATTTACTTTTAGGAAACTATGCAGCAGTTTTTCGATGTCTACTTTCATATAGGAATAGAAAATAACCGTCGTGGAAGTTGCAGAAATGATGGAACATGGCTCATTGCTAATGAGGCTAACTGATATTTTGCGAGAATGGCTTGTAACGCTTGTGTTAATTTTTTTTTTGTGGTTGTAACTAATAATAAGAAGGTAGGTTGAAAGTGTTTATATTTCTTCAATCCAACTGTACAGTGAATACGGAGAAAGTAAAGCTTTTGTGAAAATATCGTTCAAGAAGCAAGTATTTGAAATATAAAAAAACTACGTTGCACTAAAAATGGATGCCTGTCCCGGTTGCAGAAGTTTTGGCCGTTACAAGATTATTTAAAAACTACTCATGGCGAATGAGCGATATCTGCTTAAGAATAACATTCAAACAACGTTACACGAGCGTATACGTATTTCAGGTTCAGTACAACTCAGTCATATTGAGAATCTGGTTCTATGTATATTTGAGTCTGTCTTTTGAGTCTGGATGTCGTGACGATATTCGACTGAATTCTAACTCTAGAAATCTTTGTCGTATAATATAACAATTATTAAAAAAACGGCCAGAATTCCTCTGGGATTACCTTTTTTTCTATTTTTGTGTGTGTTTTATATTTGCTTTTTCTTGTTCGTTTTCGGACTTTGACATTAGCGATGGCGTGTGTCCACAAACCAATAATTTCTAATTGTAAACTCCCATTGCAACAAACATTTGAGAATCTCATCAGTCAAAGATATTTCTCACTGTAAAAAATTCCGAAAATGTTTTTTTTGCGGAGTTTTTTTTTTTTAAATTAAAATCTTGGCACGGAACATTT
This sequence comes from Medauroidea extradentata, assembly GCA_003012365.1. Taxonomy (NCBI): domain Eukaryota; kingdom Metazoa; phylum Arthropoda; class Insecta; order Phasmatodea; family Phasmatidae; genus Medauroidea; species Medauroidea extradentata. Next base: position 41,937 of record PNEQ01102934.1, read on the forward strand.
TAAATGGTGTACATGGATACAATTCACCTTTACATTTAATGTCACGTCATAAAATGACAGGGTCATATATGAATGTCTCATAGAGGGTAGTTGTCAGAGAGAAGACATCATAGCAGTTCAGTGACTTGCGCTTAGAGGCTAGGGTGAGGCGTGATGGCTATGTTAAGTCGCCCTTATTGCTTCCGCACTTCTAAGCCTTGAAACGTAAAGTACGTCCACTAGGCGGCCACCTTAAGCAATCTAACTGTGACCACAGTGTTTAAATAGTGAAACATAAAACATGTATAGATTTATTTGAAAATTGGTTACTTAAAATACGTTTTCAAGGTAGCATTACCCCAAATAGTTCCACTTTACGAACAAGCTTAAGGCACATTTCTGCCACACTTTTTTATGAGCTCTTATCAGTCGCACAAAATCAACTTATTCCGTCCTCCCCGACTCATTCTGTGTAGAAGATGTCAAAACACAGTCAATGATGTAGAATTAGAAGACGATTAGTTCTTTTTGAAACGGAACGTATATAAACTACTTATACGTATTTGCCATTTAACCTAGCTTTAAAGATGCATCTCAGCGAAATATATGTACTACATTAATGCATGTTTTCTCTGTCTGCATATCCATGGTGGAGATACCAGTTTTCATGTATGCGTAAATTACTTTTAAACATTTCTGAACTTACGAACTTTTCACAGTCGATGAGAAGGGCCATGAAATTTTCCCGAAATTATTTTTTTTTGCCACAGTTTGTTTCAGTGCCTTACGTACACATCTGCAGTTCTACTTCGTGTCAGTGATTATATGTTTTAAGTAGAGATCTGTAACATTCGCGTTACTTTCTATCAGAAGACTGAGCTCCGACGTACTGTACGCTCGTACGTCTGCCATTAGCTGAATTTGGAGATACTCGCAGGAGACATCTTCTGGCCAATAGTAGAAGTCTCCCAGTCCTAGTATGCAGGCCACTCACAGTCAAATGACATCACAGCTATCCAATGAAAACACGAAACATGTTCAAGAATCTATAGGACAGTAAAGGCTAGTTTATCACCAAATAATAACGCGAATTTTGCATATCTCTAAGTCTTAAATGTCTTGGCGTTCTACTGACAAATAACATACACGTGGTGTCGCAGTAAACTTACTGTGATTGGCCCAGTCAAATGAGATACGTCACTTCACAAACACACGCTGCCAATAACCATGAAGCAAAGCTGCAGGTGTGCACGTAAGGCACTGAAACAAACATGGCCCTGTCGATGAGTAGAGGCCATGATTTTTGGTGAAAATAATTCTGCACCACTTTGTTTGATTGCCTAACGTGCACATCTGCAGCTTGATTCATGGTGTATTTGTGCAGAGGCGTCGCTTATTTGGCTGAGGTAATCCTAACAAGGATACTGCGACACCAAACATCTGTGATTATCGGGTAGAACCCCGAGACGCTAAAAAAATCTCTGACCATGAAGCCCAGCTGCAGATGTGTTCATAAGACATTGAAACTAGTGGGGGTTTCTTTCCCCAAAAACAAGTGACTGTATAGATGGGTAAATAACGTTCCGCATTGACGTGTGGTGAATGTGTTGCAAGGCAAGCTGAGTTTGTTCTCTACTGTACATGTTTACTTCCAAGTGTACACGCCGGCCTCTCAGACATAGTTGGGCAGCGGACGTGAAAACACGTGTTTAATATGACCTTGCAGCTAACTCAAGATTGGCCGCATGTTAGACCCAGTTGTAACGGTTGTTACTGATCCTGCTGACTTCGCCGAGATTGTACAGTACTGAGCAAACTCTTACCACTCACCACAGAACATTTGGTTAGAATCACGTCAAGAAATACGAAAATATCCGCAAGAGATTTCCGCGTTCGTGTTAAAAATGTTAGCTATGGTATTAGGCCCTATCTATAATTATATGCAATGCAAAATAAGAAAAATATTAATTTATACATCTGTCCAGCTACAAAAACATAAGTATGATATGCAGGAGGAAAGCGTGCACGTCAATTGAGTATTATATAGACTATGTTGCTTATGAGGGAGTGTCTAGTTCGCTCTTAGCGATCCAGGATTTCTTAGAACTCGTAGAAGTACATCTCATCCTGACGACTACCGCTGTTACTTAAAAAGTGCGTGGTAAATAAATAAACACTGAAAATATCATTTGATTTCTATGCTTTTTTCGAAGCCAATATGGATAAAATACTCATTGAAAACGTGACAGTTTGCTATGTTTCAACGCACGTGAAGCTTATGAAAAGATTACTGGCTTTCGCTTGTACGTAGAGCTGTTGTCCTATTTGACTGAGCCAATAAGAGTCGCAATATTTTAATATCCAATGCATGTTATTGGTCTGCAGACAGCTACGGAGTGTCAGACGTATATCAGCCAATCATACACGTGGCGAGAAACTACAGTGTTTTGAAGGCTACGTTGGCGCAAACAATTTTCGCGATATACCATCATCTCTAACCATCAGCTCTTACAATGACCTTATTCTGATTGGTGCAGTCAAATGTGAGACGTGTCTAACCAAAGACACTCTGCCAATAACCATGAAGCACAGCTGCAGATGTGAACGTAAGGAATTGAAACAAAATGGGTCAGAAATCTTTCCACGACAAAATCGTGGATTTACTACTACTACTACTACTACTACTACTACTACTACTACTACTACTATTATTACTACTACTACTACTACTACTAATAATAATAATACTAATAATAATAATAAAAATAATAATACTAATAAGTGTTAATTATGTGGGACGGAAAATGAGGTTAAAATTGAAGAAGAAATTGTATGCAACTGTAGGCTGGAAGTGAATTTCAGTGTATTAGCGAATATATAATTGAATGATACTGAGAAGAATCAAAGAGTGGATCCAAACGTCTCTTATGAACTTTGAAAGAACTGTGCAATGAGAGTGCATGACTGGATTTGTTTGTATGGACATACTCCATTGCGAAATAAATGACTGTCACAAGAAAACTAAAAGTAAAAATAAGACAAGAAAACATAAATAAGCAGAGTATGCTTTAGTCATCAGGATACATACACAACATGAAATTCCAAAACTGAAATCTGGTCAGATAAAACAAGGAAACAAACAGAAAAAAAAACCTAGGTTGACATGCGACACAACGATGAGACGAAACAACAACACAAACAGAATTACAGCAAACGACACAACGATGAGACTAAACAAAACACAAAGATGTCGGACACAAACAGAAAAAAACGACAGACAACACAAACGATGAGACGAAATAAAACACAGTAGTTTTCCAAACAGTCAGTATGAACGACGTTTCGGGAACTGGAATCTGTTCCCGTCATCAGGTAGTCACACAGGGTTCAAGAACACGAGTGCGACTGAATACGGTTATTTCATTGCGTAAACACACGTACCTCCGTGTATTTTGACATTCTGGTTCGAAGCGAAGTCACTTCCATAGGCAGACATTCAAATATATTTGCGCCGTATTCTGCTCGTTCGAACGTTTCAGAAGTACGTTCTTTAAAGGGTTAACCTCGGTGAAACTCGCGAGGAGCTGCGGGGCGTGTATAATTAGATGTTGGCGGAAGCGGAAGGCTTCAGCGTGTTTCCGGAAGCCCTAGGTTTATTAATTAGCCAGTTTTCTGTAATTTTAGCCTCGCCGAATGGGAAACCTTCACTGAAGTATATACATATAACGTCCTTGAATTTTCGTATTTTGTTTGTATGTATAGTACGTATTGTTTACATGAGGACGAAACCATCATTGATCGTGGTACCTTTAACTTCCTGACATGTTTTCATGAGTTAATAAGTTCACGCACGAGGTATCACAATTTAGGAACCGTGGTAGGAGCTGTCAGATGAGAAGTTATCGTCGAATACACACCACAAAGTTTCCAGGAAAATGATTGTTAGTAGAGGCACGATTATTTCGCGTATTGATTCTAGGTCAGGTTGAAAGTCAACAGCGTATATTTCACTGTCATCACTGTGATCGGACAACAGTAGTATTGATACACATGTGACGACTGCAAACCAGTAAGGAATAAGGAAACAAATAGTTGCGAACTCACGTGGTACCCTTTTGTACGCTAAGAAGCCAATGAATACTCGACTGTGGCCGGTGCGTGTATAGAACTGAGAAGTCTAAGCTACTATAGGTCGTTCGGGATAAAGTGAGCACTAAAAAGTTAACCTTTGAAAAATATCAATTGCCTTACTGCTTGTATGGTTGGCAGCGAATTACTGAATATAGTTCCGTGTATTTTCATATTTAAATAAAACTATACACAAATAAAATCAACTGAAATCCACATAACTGAATTTTATACTAGCAAATAAATTATTCTTATCAAACTATATAGGTTACTGCAGTCTGTACAAATTATATTTCACGTGCTAACATCAAGTGATGTGTCCAGAGATGTTAGGTATTTCCCGTAGTTTGCCGTTACGTGAGGAAAGATACGAATTGGCTGAGAACAGAAATTTAGCAGGGGTTTTTTGAGTGCTCACTTTATTCCGAACCGCCTATACTAGATAATACGCGAAATAATCGTGCCTCTAATCATCACTCTATCAGTAGCGATGATGATTTATCACGGGCAAACTTGACTGTTTGCGGGGTTTCAATGTGCGTACATATATCATAAGCTCACTGACTTTTCCCTGTACTTGAAGCTGTTACCCTATTTGACTGAGCCAATAAGCATCCACTATTGTAATATTTGATTCCTGTTATTGGTCTGCAGACAGCTACGTTGTGTCAGACGTATATCACCCAGTCATATACGTAGCAAGAAACTACAGCGTTTTAAGGGTATGTTGGCACAAAACATGTTCGCGATATACAATCATCTCTAATTATTAATTACTACTGCAACAATGAAGTTTTTCTACCGGTAACTGCCTGAACTATGAACTGGACCTAATTACTAGAGCCACGATTTTACGGCGAAAAGATTTTTGCAACATTTGGTTTCGATGCGTCATGTACACACCTGCAGCTCTGCTACATCGTCTGTGGTTGGATGATTTTACTCTCACTGGCCTTGGCAAATTATAGACGTACAGACTCACAATAATCTTATTATGATTGGTGCAGTCAAATAAGAAACGTGTCTGAACATAGATACGCTGCCAATAACCTTGAAACAGAACTGCCGATGTGTACGTGAGTCACCGAAACAAAGTGGGGCAAAAATCTTTTCGCGACAAAATCGTGGCCCTACTAATTACGTAAAAAAACCACAAAGTAATTTAATTTGACATACTCATATCAAGTAGAAGGAGAAGGTACAAAGTATGACATAGAAACATAAAAAAAGGTTTAAGGACATACTCACTTGTTTTTACTTTTTTTTAGCGATATTAATTTGTTACGCCTAAACGAGAGCAGATATAAAAACTCTGTTTGGCAGTTTTTTTTAATTTATCTTCTCCATGTTGGCTGATTTTTTTCAGGGCAGTGAATACTATGATTTTAGCTAATTGTGTGAATAACGAAATTACGGTTAATTGTCTTTTTTCGTCGAAACCATATAATTCATTGCTTAGAAAAAAATAGCAATCACGACAAAAACTATTTTTTATCAAAACTACAAACAGATTTTTGATATCTGCTCTCGTTTATGCTTAAAAAAATAATTAACGCAAAAACAGTATAAAGTAATGAGCATGGCCTTAAAGCAAATTATTTCAAGGATAAAAACCACCTAGAAAATAAAATGGAAGGCTCGGATACGTACTTCGACTTTGAATATCTCAGTTTCACTGAACTGAGGGCTAATTTTTTTTTTCATAACTACGTCGAATTATTATTCGCCTCACAATTTTAATGCACAAACAGAAAACTTCTTCTGTTGCAAACCAGAAACAAACGGTTAACGGGCACGCTGAGGGGTTAATATGCCACGCTCGTAACAGGCATACGGAAATTAGTTACAACCCCGAAAAAGTAATGTTAGATTGGTAGAGGCCCCCGCATACTTTTCCGAAACAGTACTAAATTTGCTTTTAATTATATTATTTAGTAGGGAATGTTTTTTCCGCTAATACAAAACATTTGAATTATAATAATGCGATTTCGTTTAGCATTTAGACAAAAGTAAGGGGCGTGACATTAAAATAATGGCATTGTATCAAGAATACAGTAGTTCAGTGACATATTTACTCAACAAGAAGCTACTAATTAAGAAAAAAAAGAATAATGAAATTTGCAAAGCAAAAGATAGTTAGAATTTACTTAACTGGAATAAGAACAGAATGCAGCTGCATTAGAAGAGAACATTTAATTCTATCTAATATTGTTAATATTCATTTGAATGCTGTAGGTTAAAAAACGTAGACTTATTAAATGAAATTAAAAATATCTTATATATATATATATTGTTTACATAATTTTTTTAAATAACAGATGCAAAGTCTGTAAAAATTATGCTAAGTTCGGCATTGTGGGCCGTCAACTCTTCAAAATGAAATGAGTGCAAAGGCAGGACAGCCCGAATTTCGTGTTTATTAATGTCCTACATTACTGGGAAAATTTTTAATGTGAACAGGTTATCGTAATTTTTAGAAGCATTTTTAGAGGGGTATTGTGGTAGTAAGTTAATAATCGCAATTTATTTACTTTAAAAATAACTTTTGCAAATAAAAATCTGATTTGGCTGAACCACACATATTAAAAAAAAAATAACATTAAACATTTAAAATAAATATGGCAGAGTGGCAAATTTACTGTGGTGGAAAGTAATTTATATTGATCATTACTTACATAGTTACTCAATTAATATAGAAGATGAGGCTAGTTACATTTCCTCTGTACGGGTACCATCAGCGGTTGTAGTTTTTTTTTTCAACTACCCGCCAGTTACCTGGAAACAATGTTGAGACACGGACGATAACACAGTTGCTACACACAGCAGGTCGCGACACGGTTCGAACGTATGTATGTACCGAGGCGCCACCAGGTTATAAATTAGCATTCAGACAAACAACCCCACTCTCTCTCTCTCTCTCTCTCTCTCATGGCAGGGCTGGCACACACAGCCGTCTCCTCCCGCCGTCTTGCGACAACCCCCTCCCTCTGCTTACCTCCCCGTGTAACATCGCGCCAAAGTTCCGTGCCAGCTCGAAGAGACACAAGGGTTGGCTGGTGGAAGGGAGGGTAGGGGGTGACCACGTGACGGGAAAGCGGGAACTAGGGTGCTGGATGCAGGTACGCCGGTATTCACGAGGGCGACCGCCCCCAGCTTTAACGAGCCAAGGACCAAGGATATGCATATCTCGCGAGGGGGTTGAAGATTTCCGCTTCGCTCGAAGAAATGAGCACAGTTCCGAAACTACCCCTTCTATAGGCGCAACCTCCTTCCGAGACTCCTTCACACTTCCCTTCGTTCACCGCAGTCGCTTTATTCTTTAGAAATTTGGACACTTAGACAGCATTGTTGTTGTCGTACCGAGCGTATCAGAGGCCATGCTCAGATGTTTCTATAATTTTAACCCCCGAAGTAAAAATAGGGGTGGTATAAGTATGACGTGTCTGTCTGTAATCTGTGTATCTGTGAGCTCCTAAACGAAAGGACCGATTTTCATGCGTTTGTTTATTTGTTTGAAAGCTGGCGTGTTCGAGATGGTTTTTAGCTATGATTCAAGGGAATCTGTTCACCCGTTTAAATATAATCAGCTCTTTTATAGTTTACTTTTGAGTGAATGTGAGCGATTCCACTGGTTTTATCGATTTGAAATTTATTATCCTGTGAGTAAGTTTTTTTTTTTTTTTAATATTACAAACATTGTCGAGTTATAATGCTGTAATACGTTTTTAAGCCTAAACGAGAGCAGATATGAAAATGTGCTAGGCAGTTTTATTGAAAATGGTTTATGTAGTAAGTTTTTCAAGGCAAGAAATTATACGGTTTTGATTAATAAGACAATTACAAACATTTCGTTGATGCCATAATTAGCTTAGACCTCCATAGTACTTGACTATATTGAAAAAAAAAAAAAACTAACTATTGTCGAATACCAACTTATATTTCCAAAATAAATTATTTATATCTGCTCTTTTTATCTCGAAAACAGTAGAAACCGTTGAGCATAGGTGAAGATAGATAAATGCTAAATAAACAACACCAATAAAATTTACACTTTTTTGAAAATTTGATATG
>PNEQ01102934.1:50214-61849 GCA_003012365.1 Medauroidea extradentata
AAAAAAAAAAAAAAAAAATAAAAAAAAAAAAAAAAAAAAAAAAAAAAAAAAAAAAAATATATATATATATATATATATATATATATATATATATATATATATATATATAAGACAGAAACTTGGAAAACTATTATTTAGGATTTACGTTTTTTATTTTAGTAAATTGGATTCGAGGAACCTACAATTTTAAACTGACGCTTTTAGCCCTGAATTGTGTGCCACGGCTAAGGTGTTAAAAGTTTGACACTGGGACAATTTCTGCCGCTTGAATGTTAGTATCGGTAATTGGCGTAAACTGACCAATCACATAAAGTTGATAATTTTAAATTCAAATTCGGTTTGTTTTTCACTTTGAAATTAAATTAAATGACTTCTTTCTTTACCACGCCTAGCTAAAATCAATTTACTACGGTTTCATATTTTTTTCAGGTCCGTTAGCGGTTGCAACGCAACTGGCGGCAGAATTTTTCCCTGTGCCAAACTTTCCCACAAGACAACACATTTTATTTCTAACCTGAAGAAGAACAAACCTTAGCCATGGTCTTTCAAGTCACACATAGGCAATTCACGGTGAAGAGCGCACATTTTTTAATGTTATAAGAACATGTCTACCTGTGACCAATGCGTTTGACTGACACTATGCACACCCCATTAGCTTTAAAAGTGGCACTGAAAAATCGTCAGAGTAATACAGTTTACTTATATATGGAAGAAGGATACCAATCTTTAGAACACTGAAAATAATTGCTACAATTTACTTTATAAAGTGTTTAGTAAATTTGATTATTAGAGACAAAATACTTTTCAAAATTATGACATTATTTTTGTGGCTGGAAATTACAACTTTTCAGAAAACCTTCTTTCTGCTGCTCCTCATAATAGGTATAGTATTATAGCTGTGGGTAAGAAAATATTGGTATTTTCAGTAAAACTTAAATTTTATACCTAACCAGTGTATATAAATAAACATTTTAGTATTAAAAATGGCGACTTAAATCTATGTACACATTATATTTTCAAAAAATTATTTTTAATAAAATTATCGATATTTACTTATACACAACCACCGTGATTACATTGCCAGAACAGATATTGTTTTGTAAAACGTATTTGTCCGTAGATTACATAATAGGAAAACGTAATTTAGTTACTTTACCATGATAAAGAAATCTTTTAATTATTATTTCATTACTTAGAAAAAAATAATAATTTTCGGGAACTATTTCGCACGGTTACGAAGTATAAATATCTGTATTTAATACAAAACTCAAATCCTACTATTCTGAAAATTTTTATATACTGTCATGTGCAATACAACACTGGCAGTCATCCGTCTTTAGACCTTCCTTAAAACTACAGGATTTTTAAAATTTTTCTTATTTGAAAGTGATTGTCAAAGTACAAACGCATAGCTGTTAAATGTAACAAAACATTTATGCTTTGCACAGTAAGGTGTAAAGTGAATATTACTAGACTACAACTGACATAGTCTTTGGTGTTGTCAGAACATTACAAAGAAGTATATTGAAGCTTTAAGTGAGGTTATTTATTCTCATACTTACATTTTACAATAAAATCATGACAATCAAATATGGCCAAGAGTTCAAAATTATGTCCAGGCGATCAAAATGTCTAGTTTCGTGGCAAACACATGACTTTAAGTAATGTATTAATCTATTAAATACCTTGTGTATAAATAGGTGCTGGAAATTTAAGAGAAGATTTATTAATTTGAAATATTCATAAGTAGAAGAACTTCGGGTATTGTGGACTCCCTTTTGTGTTTATGTTGCATTTCAGATTCTGTATAAGATAATTACATCTGTCTATGCAATATGACAGCTTGGTATGTAAGTGTAACTAGAGTACAAACCTTCTAATTTCACTCAACCTGTTGGTGCTATATATATATATATATATATATATATATATATATATATATATATATATATATATATATATATATACACACAAGTCTGCAAATGTCCACTTTATCCAAACAGCATGGGTAAAGTGAGCCCATGAGTAGACTTTACCCTTCCAAATTTATTAACAATTTTAAATTCAGATTACATTTTAATCTGTACAAGTCTACAGTGGGTACACGTTTCAGAGATAAAAGGATTAAAAATGAAGTTTAGCAGAATCATAATGTATCGAAATATTCTAGATTTGTCGTTGACACACCAGAAACACTCTACATAACTGTAATAAGGATGCATCAAGCAAATCAGTGTATGTCGTAGACATATATTCTAGAGTGGTGGATTGGTTTTTGCAAATATCACATATAAAGTGCACGATTTCACTGTCAGCAAATTCTTCATGACTCCAATCTAAAGCTGAAATCACACGACGCAATAATCACGCATTTCAGTGCAATCTGCTAAAATTGCATTGCATGCCGGACACAAAATTCTCGGAATATCACATGCAATGCAAACGACGACGGGATTTGTGAGCGTAGAATGAGCTCTATATTTCTGTGCAATTGCTTGCAATTTGCGTGAAACAAGAAATGTGATTGGGCCATTTCAAGTAGATTTTTCGCGAGCTTTACTGTACACGTAAACAAAAAGTGGAGTGGACATGTGAGAGTGTGTTTCGGTTATTGGAGGAATGTACTCACTGATATGTTTTGAAAATAATTCCAACTTGATACGGTAGGCCTAGCAACAAACTATATTTGACAGGAAAGGAAAGAATTGCGTGTATATTGCATTGTGAATTGCGCCATGTAGAAGGTGGATACGGAGCGAATGAGAGAGATTTCATTGCAATTATTGCGCAGCTGATAGCATACAATGAGCTGCGCAATCTGTAAATTGCGTCGTGTGATTCCAGCTTAAGAGTTCCAAACACTGGACACACTGTTCCCCAGATCCGTCATCAGAAAATTTTCCAGAGCAATACATACAAACAACATCAGCTTCATCACATCTACTACGCACAGTTGAATGCTTTGTACTCATAGTCTTCTCAGATGTCTGTTGATTTTGGTAATTATTCTTCTTTTCAATGGGCTGAAACGAAGGAATGATTTTGGCAGCGTGTTTACGACTTTATTGAAGGCTGTTTTTTAAATGAGAAGATGTTGTTTTGTTACTTTAAACAAACTGTATGTAACGTAAAGTATGGCGGATAAAGTCGACCAGTACCCCTTTACCGCACCTGGTGGGTCCACTTTAGCCGACCTACGCCATTGTTCTTCGAATGGAATTGTGATCGAAACCATCCACATGCTGATCATTCCAATCACCTACCATAAACACACACTCCTTTGTCATCATTTTGAAATATTAATATTAATTAATTTACATTTAATATTTCAATACTTTGCACATACATACCTACAAAAACTTTTATTTCTTGATTTTTGTCACCGGAACGTAACCTGCGGAGATCAGTGTGTTACTTATTCTATTTTGCTTGTAGTTTCACACATTATTATTAATGTTCGTGACTAGAATAGTTACAATATGTGTGTCAATATTAGTGTCGATTATTTTACATTTCTTCCATTGCACATTGGTATGACATTGTTGTCTATCTGAGTAATAGGGGTTTATGCCCGGATTTCTGCATTGTGTATCGTGCTGGACGATGTCGCAGTTCTAAGAGAATTCTCGTGGTTCTTCATACCTATCTCATTCACACTCATAGGTTCCCACGACTTTATGCGTTCATACTCGTCTAAATACCACCAATTCGTGCATGGTATTCTACTCTCAGTACATGTCCTGCCACTACACGTGGCGAGCATTCCGGACACCCTTGATTACAAGCTGCAATCACGTGGATACTGCGTGTTTTCATTGACAGACCTTACCTTCGATCACGTGTATGTGCTTCGCGCGATCTCTCTTGAACATGAATAGACAGTAGGCAATTGACCTTCTGTGGCAGAGTAGTTCCTGTGATTCTTCCTCGGTTGTAGCACATACATCGAGTTTGACAGCGTGGGTCCACTTTAACCGAAGGGTCCACAATACCCGAAGTTCCTCTACGCTGTAAGACGAGCCAGTTTATTATCAACGTTGTAAAGTTTTGACAGTAAATGTTATTGTGTCTGACTGCTTGGCTCAATGGGCCGAACCCCTTTAGCTCGGTTGGTTGAGCGACCGACTTGGATACGAGGGGTTCTGGGTTCGATTCTCAGGTCTGGCTGGGTGTAAAACTTGTGTTTGCCCGTTCGAGTTATTTCAATTGTCAGAGTCAACAAAACTGTCACAACTGGGGATTTGTATTATAATAAAGCTGTAAAGGGGGAATGTTTGGCTCGTTGGCTATGTTGCGACCTCGCCAAGGAGCCTTAACATTTTTCATATGTCCATTAAACAAATGGTTAAAGGTCCTGGCTGCTGGGGTCCCCGGTTATATACCCGGACTGGGAGGTCAGTATTTACAGCCTCCCCCCCTCTAGGTTCAGTACTGGGTGTTGTGTTGCCCCTCTCAATAGCATACTGTGAAATACATCGACAAACTACTGCAGTTTCATCTTTGCCTAGTCGCACCAGTGGTTTTAACCCTTGAAGGCCAAACCAACCCTCGGGATGGAAAGTCATCATAACCTTATTTATATAAAAAAAAAAACCTGGATTTGAATCCTCTATAACTAGTATTTCTAATGTTTCAATGGAGTTGGCTACATAAATCGCAGGACAATATTTTCTGGAATATTTCTTGTGTTTCAATCACAAAATGGTGTTGTAGAAGCACACACACTCACACATACATATTTAACATATGGTGTTGATATTACATCTTGTAATATTCACGACATCCATACCAGTCACTGTCATTTATATTACAACTGGTTTATTAGAACATAACCAGCAGTGTAAGTAGACTAATCATAGAACATGCTAAACATATAGACAACACTTTTCTGAGTATTTATATATCATCGATTACATACTACAACAACTGGGATAAGATATGACTCAAAGAAATTATCAAATTTCTCTTATACCTACATTTCCCCTACACGAAGATAACGAGCCACATTGGAAAGTATTATAGCATTTTTCAAAGTTTTATAAACATAAATAGTACAAGTAAGACATTTGAAACAGTATTTAGGGAAAATGGAATTTCATTAAAGTGAAATGCAATCGTTGATGAAAATTAAGTTAAATAAATTTTGCATTTGTGCAGAACTGTGGATTTTCTGTAAAGAATTCCACAAAAATAATTTTCCGGAAAATTAACACTTGTAATTTAGATAGTTCCAGAAACCAATTCAGTTTATCGAAGGAAGAATATCTGGTAGCTCCTCAGGATAGCGGCTGGTTTCTCAGGGTGACATTAATACGAAGAACTGTGGGAATCCAAAACTCACAGAAAAAAAGAATGGTCATAAATAAATGTTGACATTCCGTCCCACTCCTAGGTCTTACTCAGTCTCCCTTTCTCTACAGTTGGCATACTTTATTTGGGTTCGCCGAGTATTCTATCGCTTCTCTGTGTAGTAGAGTGTGGAGGAATTTCTTACCGCGACCCCCTTCCGACACTTATTTTTTTTGCCCCTATCTTCTAGAGGCACATAAAACTCCTTTTTGGAATAAATTACCTCCCCTATTCCCAGCGCCCTGACGTGTCACACCCCCGAGCCGCTTCCAACCCCCTGGCCTGCTACCCTCAGGAACTTTCCCTGCTCCAGGCCGAGAATTAGCTCGTAGAAGATCGCAGTGTGCCCCAGTTCCCCGCTCTGTTACCCTTCACCCTTACCCCTTCTGTACCCCACTCACCCTTACCCTCTTCTGCACTCCACTCACCTCCCGCAGTACCGCTAACCGGGCAGTTAACCAGTTTGTAGGCCGCCTCTGGAACACAGTGAAGCCTCGCGCTCTTCTCTGCTATCACACTTCTGCTAACCTCTCCTTTTTCACAGCGATAATTATCTCCACACCGACCGACATTTCTAAAAAATATTAATTATTTTGTAATTATGACTAACTCTTTCCAAATTACGGACACTACGGCGAATGTAACTTTCGGGATAAAAACAAAACACTGCCCACGGTTTTTGGTTGACACTGTGTTTAGATTCTAAATTAGTTTTTTTGAGCACATAACATAACACAGCCAAGTTCACCCAAATATCGGGCCGCTGCATGTAAGGTTGTGTAAACTCTTTACTTCGCATATATAAAGTGCCGCTGTTGGGTATTTCTGTAGTTAATTTTGTAAGCCCCTTAGATTTAATTTAATTATTTGTACGAACGTGCAACCAAAACATGGAAATATTTTCTATTGTTGACCAGTAGTTGCCTAGTGATTGGAATTAAATATTTTGTTACAAAACAACGTTTGACTCTAGGCAAGCAATGCTTAGTTAAATAAATAACGCAAGTACATTTAATTTCATTGTCTTCCTCGTTGATAATACTATGACACGAGCGGGCGATCAGAAAGGGTTCGCGAACCTTAAAGTCCTCACAAACTCCTCATAAATGCAGTTGCTACTACACATTTGTTGTCAGGACACGTGACTTCGTTTAGGTAACCACAGTGGTTACTATAAAAAGCACCATGTGCAGTTAAACAATTGAATACTTCCGTGGAAGAAGATTGGCTGCACCATGTAGAGTACATGTAACCATTGGTGCAACTAAGGGAGGGAGGGGGGGCACTAGGGCACGTGCCCCCCTCCAAACAAATAACCAACATAGGTCTTAAAAATTACAATTAATTTAATATTGAATAATCAGTGATACGTTTTTCAGTAGAATATTCAATGGTTAGCAATGAAAACTGCTAAAATAGCACTATTTTGCACCTTGAAATCCGAAATTTTCCCGGAGAAGGACCCCCGGACCCTCCGCTTGAAGATGTGGTAGGTGATCCTTTATAATATTCGCAGGACAGCCATCCTTCCCCGTCTGAAATTCATAAATTCTGACTACGTTACTGATTACAGGAAGGGGTACCTTGAGTATAACAGTATTCACAGAATTGTGCTCTTCCCAAATGTCCATTCTAGTTGCGCCTAAGCATGTAACACCCAACTTTATTCCAGCGTGGAATAACTTTGGATGTAGCAGGTACAGTACATGTAACATCCAACCATATTCCACGGAGGTAGTCAATATTTCAGTTTTCCGTGTCATCAATGTCCTGATGTTGCTTGAAACTGTAGTATGAGCACCAAATGTTTTGTGTCAGCAGTCACGAATCTGTCTGGCTAACAGGAGAATGTCTATGGGACGGGGAAAGTTCTACGGCAGCCAAGACGTCTAGAAGGTCCAAGTAGCTTCTCTCGCAGTCCGAAGAGTTGATGCCAGTTGATGCGAGACGTGCTGAATGCTAATTCAAGGACTTCCAAACCAGATCTTCCAACACTTTCATAAGTCAACCTTATCTGTATGCTTGCCATCTACTGAAACACGCAAATGTCAGCGTCTTTGGTCAACCAACACTTTGCTGATTCACGCGAGTGCTGAGAATCGACACAGGCAGAAATTGATGACCCGGCACATAGGAATTTTCATAATATTTTATTTTTATTATTGTAACTTTTTTTTGATTTTCAGACATGATTTGCGACAAAAGTTAGCTCTTACGAAATTTTTTTAGCTGTCATAGTTATTGTACTGTATAAAGGCTGGTCAAAGTTAAATTTTGGGTGTCCCTATTTTAATAACGACACTAAAACTAACCCATTTAAGGGCGTTGGACCCGTAAAATTTCATTTTCTTAATATTTGAGCCAAAAACTGTTCAACTTTTGCGCATCAGATAACACGTAATTTCCCAAATAAAAAAAAATTGGGCCCCGTAGTTTTTGCATAATCACTCTTCAAAGTCCCAAAATGGCCATTGCGGTGTAGCAAAAATAAAAAAAAAAGTAATTAACTAATGAATTCAAAATTACAGGAACTGAAAGTCAATGTATCAATGCATTTTATGATATGTTTGACAAAAGTTAGTTTTGTATATTTCAGTAGTAGCCAACAGTCAAAGTTATGCAAATATTTACTCATTTTCATAAATTTTTAAAAAATAAATACAAAATTATATCGCTTTGTGTTTACAAAAGTGTCTTGAAGTAGCTCACATCAATAAGTATCAATATGAATTATCTTGTTTCTGCAAGGTAATTAGTTTTTATTATTTTGGCTACACCGCAACTGCCATTTTGTGACTTTGATGAATTATTATGCTAAAACTATGGGACCTATTTTTTTTATTTCGGGAAATGACATGTTATCTGATGTAAAAAGTTGAACAGTGTTTGGTACAAATATAAAATTTTGAATTTTTACGGGTCCAACGTCCTTAATGAAATGAAATAATTCGCACAGAATAACGATGTTGTAGGCTACAAGGTATATTACATAAAAGCAACGGGTACTCAGGAGGACATCTTCTTTTTACAAAAATAAAATAGATCAACCAGGTTTACGTTAAGCAAAATTGAGCGTGTTTTTCGTTTTTATCCATTAAAAATACATATAAATATAATTAAATTAAAAAAAAATCACATTGAAACTACACGTCACGTCATCGTGTACTGCTTGACGTGCATAAAACTCATTACAAAATATTTTTTATTGCTCAGTACAGTGACAATAAATTAGCAAAGGACCCGACATCTAATTACAAAACGGTAAGCTTTGCAAATAAATACTCTAGAGAAGTATCTGGTGCGAATTATTACTCTAGTTGATATGCAAGTACAGCAAGTACGTAGATTATAGAGTATACAATGTGTGCTCTTGTCGAGACTGGATCAAGACGTAGCCTCGGTGGCTTGGTGATCGAGATACACTTGTAGACTGATCTTAGCTAATTGTGAAGTTTTGTGCTTGGATTTAGTGTTTGTTTTTCTCAGTAGTTCTTAGGCCTCTTGACATAATGTCGAATAATATAGACATGCTTTTTTTATTTGCTTATTTCAGCTATTTTTTAAGGTACAAAAGTTTTGTAATGGGTTTTAAATACTTGAAGCAATAGCCCGTTCCATGATGTTTTAATCTGAATTACTTTATTTCTTTGCGTTGATTGATTATGCTGTGAATAAAAACGAAAGCATAATAATTTTGACTTTGAAATAAAACTATAGGAAACATAGCTAAGCTAAATTTCCGTAAGAGAAAAAAATATACTAATAAGAAACGTGTGCAAAACTAAAAACTATTTCATTCAAATATAAAACTACGATTTTTCTTACTTGAACGCTGAGGAAAACTACCATGTCCAGTATATAAAAGTCAGAAAATCAGACAGTGTGGAAATAATTCTAAGAAGCTTGAAATTTGGCTTCGATGTTTAACTAACAGTGCTTAACAATGTATGTAGTTGTGCTTCGGCCGCCATCTTGTAAAATCCCAGCTAATTTGAAGTTTTTTTGATTGTACAACTGAATCCATGCAATTCTGAAAAAAGTTATTTTATGAAAAAGTTGTAGATAATAAATTTTACTACAGTTGATATAGTGGTAAAACACGTGAATCTTTAAAAATAAAGAAGTTGAGAGCCAAAAACTTCACAAATGAACACACTTTGATAATGAAGATCCTAACAGACAATTTAATACCCTATAGTTGGTAAGAAAACACCAGTTTTTGTTTTATTTCAGATACTGACGTCTTTGTATGCTCAGAAAATGCCAGATATGAAATACTGAATGCCAGAGTAAGAGTATGTTAAGTACACGACACATAGGTACTTCACAATTAGAAGCAACGGCAGATTTTGGTCAGGTATATCTACCGATATGTGTATTGAGTAAGTGCTAATGCGATCATCTAGTATGCACTTCTTCCGGACGAGTTGCTGACGACACAGTGACATGCGACAGTGATTTGCAGATAGGAATCCAGTCTATGGAAATAATTTTGCTGATGTGTATTTGCGTCGTAAAGATAAGGTAGTTTCACCAGACACTTCAGGAGTCAAAATACGAGATGAAGTAATTGCTATTTATTCAGAACAATTTTTCATTTGCATAAGCGTGTTGCTACAGGACCTGAGGATCTGAAAGTTTACTTTGAATATGAATTGGCACCTCGACGTCCTTCCTTGTTTGATGCAATTTCACTGAGAAAAGGAAATGAGTCCTCGATTGTTAAGATATTCAAATCCGAACAATCTGGAAATTACCTAAGCACACATACAAATGTAGTTTATATTATATACTAGCTACCCCGACAAACGTTATTTTGTCACATAAATAACTATTGTAAGTGTGTTAGGATGTGGTATATAAGTGGAAGAGGTCTAATAATAAAGAAATTAATAAATAATAATAATAATAGAGCAGCGACACCTGGTGGGGATAGACTGGTATCAGCTCGTGGGGATAACTGATCAATTATCACTTGCACAGTTATCGACCGGGTTCTAAAATCATTACATTAAAAATATTTACTAAACGGTAGAACTTAGGATTATAAAAATAAAACCCATTCACAGACCTAACGAATGTATATACAAAATTTCATTGAAATCGGTTAAGCCGTTTTGGAGGAGTATGGAAACAAACACTGTGACACGAGAATTTTATATATTAGATGAAGGACATGTACTTCATTCGTTAATTTGGCCACATACAGCCTCATATAGCATGATCCTACACAACTATGTTTCATATGTACTTACTGTACTGTAGTATTCGATGCTCATCCAAGCCAACCAACCACTAAAGGAGAAGAGCAACGCTGAATAGCACAAAGGAAGACATCAGTACACATACAATTTGAGGAATATATGGATACAACTAATACTTCACAAGACGTTGTTAGCAATGTGCACAACAAAGTTGCATTTATTACTGCTCTGACAGCTCATCTAACTAAAGTTAACATTTATGTTGTTCAAGCAGAAACTGATGCCGATCCCTCAATTGTAACAGGAGGAGTGCAAAAAGCAAGAAAAGGTTTCAGTGCAATATTTGTTGGCCAAGACATAGATTTTATAGTTATTTTGACTCCACTCGCTACAATCAAGGTTGATGTACGGTTCGTCAAAAGGAAATACCAATGCTACGTATTTCAACATACACAAACAGAAATTACTGTTAGGTGATTTGTGTATGATTCTTCTTTTCCACCATGTAGCAACTGAATGTGATACTACATTAGTAGAGATGATGGTTTATCGCAGGAAAACATTACTGTTGCTGGATTTCAACACACGTTCAGTTTACTAGAATATCATAGGCTTTCGCTGGTACCTGAAGCTGTTGCCCTATTTGACTGAGCCAATCAGAATCCCGATATCGTAACATTTGAGGCGTGTTATTGGTATGCAGACAGCTACGTTCGAGAGAAATATATCACCGAATCACATATGTTGCAAGAAACTACAGTGTATTCAAGGGTATGTTGACACCAAACATTTTCGCGATATACCATCATCTCTATATATCAGCTATTTTTTGAAATGGGAAATATCAGGCGGCGAAACTATTGCAGCAAAATACACAACTGCGAGTAGATGGAAAATGGCGGTCCGAGCGCAGGGGAGGGGGGAGGGGGACCGGGGGACACACGGCGGCCATCTTGGATCCCGTCCGCCATCTTGGATGACCTTGACCTTTTGCAGTCGCCATCTTGGATTGCATCACTTCCGGTCGTCATCTACTTCCGGTCGCCATCTTGGATTGCATCACTTTTTCTAGAATTTTCTAC
>PNEQ01102935.1:0-61751 GCA_003012365.1 Medauroidea extradentata
GTCTATCACATGAAACATGTTTATTGTTTGTTTCCGAATTTTGCTAATAAGAAACTTAAGGCCTATGACATGAAACATGTTTGTTTCCGAAATTCATTTACTAAGAGACTTAAGTCTAGGACGTGAAACATATTAATTTTTGCCTCCTAATTTTTCTACTGAGAATCTTAAGGTCTGTGACATATAAAGTGTATATTTTGGTTTTCGAATTTTTATACTGCGAATAATAAAGTCTGTGACATAAACGTGTTAATTTTGGATTCCGAATTTTTATACTGACAATCTTGAGGACTCTGAGCATACAAAACTTGCAGACATGTACTACATCTTTTTAAACAAAATGTATTCTATGTGAAACTATCCTTGGCGCTGCACGTTGTATATTCGTTCAAAATATCGTACTGTATTTTCCGATATTTAAAATTTCTGCTATTTATTATGCTACAAGCGATGTAAAATACACACTTTGAACTTACGAAGGTGTTTTAAGTTTAGTCACCACAGCACTCATATAAATGTTTCATATAGTAAAAAAAAAGTCTGTACTTATAACGCGTACAGAACATTTCTTTACACTTCACTAAATCTGTACTACAGTTGTTTAGTTTTTAATTTTGGAAATGTTGGTTTATAATATCACGTATTCTTAAGACTTTGAAAGATTTTTTCCAGTTTTTTCTACTAAAAATACAAATTTTACTGGGCTAAGTGACAAGTGAATGTGTATTTCAAGCAACGCTAACACAACTATTTTACAATCCTCCATCTAATGATTTATTTAATTAAATACACATTTCTGTGAGTAACACGCATTACCATATATAGGCTAATTGGAGGGTTCGGCCGAAGAAGGTTCAATCCCACATTTTTTAACTTCTTAGAAAATAAAACAATAACGATTTATTTATAGTTGAAATATTCAAAGTCTTCTTAAAACTTCCTGAAATTAGTTTCAGAGTTTTCTTTGATAGTAGCAATTAATTTTAAAACGATAAATATTTTTGATTACTATCTGCTCTGGAAAATACCCCTTTTTGCACTACAATTGAATTGGACATGAATACTTAGTTTATGTCTTTGAATATTTCTTGCAATAGGACAGAAAATAACGTACAGTAATATTGTGGACATACGCCATTGCAAAATTATATCGTCCCAGAAATCTTGGAATGAGACTAAGAAAGAACAAACGAAAAACAAAATAAAGAAGAGAAAACAAGCCTAGCTTGGCTGTAGTCAACGCATTCATAAACCAAAATAACTGTACTTGAAAAATCCAGTAAGGAATTAGTCAACAACAAATAAAAAAATTAAATAAACGCAAAAAAACAAAAGTTGGAAGACATGATCTTGCAACGTTGTATTTCCCAATAGTACAATACGTTAATACATAGTTTGCTGTTATTCTGGATGATTGTAGGTTGGCAAACTTTGGAAGCTCTTAGAAGCAAAACACTTCCATGACCGCTGTGCTGAAGATCCATAGCTAAAACAATAAACTGATGGCTGTAAAGGCACAACATACGTTCAAGGATAGGTTCTCAAACGTATAGAAAGAAGAAACACTGAAATGCGGGAACTGTGTACCCGCTAACACTTTAAACAAACAAAGTAGTTGATGCTCTTAAAAGTTTCTCAACAGCAGACTTGTGGGGAAAGAAAAGTTGGCATTGGAGAAAAGTTAACAACAGTTACTATAAAGCCGGAACAACACCGCTAACGTAGTAAAGGCTCCAGAGAACTTGAGAAGTCGCTGTAAAAGCCGGCAAAGGAACCTTGGAGAAAATAGCTTTCTTGCTTCGTGCGCTGGCGAAGATTATTAACGTCAGGCTAGGAATAGAATTATAATCTCACAAGAATCTTTAAAGTAAAAACCTGAAGTTGACAGT
The DNA here is from genome assembly GCA_003012365.1 of Medauroidea extradentata. Lineage (NCBI taxonomy): Eukaryota > Metazoa > Arthropoda > Insecta > Phasmatodea > Phasmatidae > Medauroidea > Medauroidea extradentata. The sequence continues at coordinate 1,890 of PNEQ01102935.1, forward strand.
CCGCGTTTCCGTAAGTTAAGACAACGAGGGGAAGGAAACCGACAAAAATGTTTTCCCCTGTAACTTACTTAAATTTCAATGAATAAAGTAAAGTAAAGTAAAGTTAGGAATTTCTGCCTTAATTTAAACGGAGGAAGAAATAAGGAACACTATTATTGTAAATTTATTATTCTAGGTTGCCAGTGGTTTTATATGGTTGAAAACTAATTATATAATAAAATTTCAGTTTTCTCAAATTTCTAAAGATTTTTTAGTAATTAAATTTCGAGATAAACTTCAATGAAGTATTACGTTTTGTATTCCCGTGCAAGAAGGTAAGACTTTTAGTTCAAGAGTCTGCTTCTAATTAATTCCCAGTTTTCGTATGGACTGTTCCTAACGATATTTCGCGTTTCGTTTTTTGCACCAAATTGTAAACACTAGGTAAATAGTTTATTGTAGGAGATGAAGACCCATAATTAGACCATAAGACCACTGCCATCAATAATAGTTGTCTTTTCGTTGAGAATAGGCATTGGACTTGTTATCAAATACAGTGTTTTGCGTACCCAAGTATTATTTATTTAAATATCACATTTTCCCAAACTTAACTTATTCTACAATTATTCGTTAGAAGGAGCAGGATTAATGGCTTGGCCCACGTTTCTACATTTCGATGATACTTATTTTTAAAACATAAACGGGGACCGATATCATAAAATCGCTCTGTAATTTTGTTATAACTCGTTTTAACTACTTACTCTGGTTTTGTCGAGACAAAATACAGCATGATGGTAGCTAATTAGTCAATTAATGAAATTTACTTTCAATCGGAAAATTAGCTAAAATCGTTATACGGTTTGTCTCGAAAAATTACAGCGCACAATTAAACCGGTTTGCAATAAAGTTACACAGTAATTTTATGTTATCGGGTTATGTATGGATATAAATAAATAGTTCTCTCAAAAGTCGAGAAAATAGGGATCATGTCCGTAACATTTTTTAATTGTTTGGTTGATATTTCTCTTAAGGCAAGCAATAAAGTGATAATTTATCTGTCGGTTGGTGGACACACTTTCGAATTTCGCAGTACTTGTAACATAACTATCTACTAAAGAATCACACTTGTAAAGCAAATTGTACAAGTATGTTATCTTTAAATATGCATTGAGTAAATCCATAGCTGTCTCTAGTAGAAGGCCGTGGCCTTATATCTGGCAACCCTGCCAGGAAGGGTCATTTTAACACTTATTTTGTCCCACCAACGGCTGTGGCTTCCCCTGATCCGCCGATATGTAGAACACAATAACGAATCAGGCACAGTCATTGTATTTGGTAATCAGACATGATGTATATTGTTTAGCAGCAGTAGTTTAGTGATACAAATTCAAATTAATAAAATATTTTCTGTGGAATAAATATACATAATTTAGCTAAGAAAGCATTTCAATAATGATCCATTTGAATTTCGAAGCATTATATATCAATCCTCAGCCGGTTAGGTAGAGCTAGTGTGAACGTCGTCAGTCTTCAATGCTAAAATATCGGCATTTCTCGCTAGTCTATTGGTCCATGCTGTGTTTGGACATACCTACACCAGTCTTCATAAGCGGTTGCAGATTATTTTGTGCACCAATGTCCGTTTTTTTATTTGCGTCATATTTCGTGATAATGAAGCCAGAGAGGTTATGGTTGGTGGTTGGAGTCTAACCTTGTTGAGGCTGAAGCTTGCGAGTCTATCTCTGCATAGTTCGCAGAAGTTAAGTGGGTTTACATCTCGTCGTCAGCGAGGTCACACGGAACTTACACAATAACAGGAACAGGCATATATATCGGCAGAATTTCGCACGAATATGTGTCAGTATCTTAAAAGTTCATATTGGATGTTTTAAAGGGGGAATCCACCGAAAATTTTAGTTATTTAAAAATGTTTTATATTTGACTGAGATAAAATGTGTATTGTGGACCTACATTGTGACTATTTCCTACTGTAATGAACATTTTTTAACTTTCATAGGTTTCTATAATGACATGTTAAAGTCTAAGTTTGCATAAAACGGTTTGATACTAGAAAGGGAAACTAACTGACTTAACGAATTAAAATAATTCATACTGAGGAACAGTGTTACGAACTACGCCAAGACATGTATAAAACGACATTGAATATTTGTCGTATTAAAAATTACTTAATTAAAAATAAACATTTATAATTTTCTGAAATGAATCGAGCATTTGAGGAACAACATAAGTCCATATTTGGGCAAAAATGAGTTACCTATAACATCAGTATGTTGGAGGGTAGTTCTACATGTCTGCAAATAATCACACAAGTCCACACATTCATTTCAGAGATATAGACTTTTGTAGTCGCTATGTATGAGAGAAACAACATAAGTCCAGCACTTTTAAATATTTTTTTTTTGCGGTAGTTGTAAAAACTATGTTATTCTTTTTGATGATAAAGAGTTGTACATTCACCTTGTAATACATTTATAATATCCCAAATACACATTCTGATACTTGCTATTGCCTATTAAGATTTTTTCACTTTCTCTAAAAACTATTGCTTGTGACTTGTATTGTTTCTCAAATGCTCGATTCAAATGTTTAAAAATAAAAAAAAAATATTACTTTCGGTTTTATACATGTTTTGGTGTAGTACGTGACACTGTACTTTATTATGAATTACTTTACTTCGTCACGTCAGTTGGTTTTCCTTTCTAGTAACAAACAGTTTTATGCAAATTTGGATATTAACACGCCATTGTAGCACAACCATTATGAAATGTAAAATCTTTTATTTACACTAGAAAAAGGTCACAGTGTATGTCTACAAAAATTATATCTCGTACAAATAATAAATATGCCTATTAAAAGAATTAAAACTTTTTGGTGAACCCCTCTTTCACTCTTACGTGCCTTGGGGCTCGACCCGCCAATCACAGACGTGTGATGTTGCAGTGGCCTCACTCTGATTGGTGCAGTCAAATGAGCGACTTACCTGCCCAATGACACGCTGCCAATGACCATGATGCACGGCTGCAGACGTGCACGTAAGGCAATGAAACAAAGTGATGATGCAGAAATATCTTCACAAGAACACAGTGACTCTTGAAAAGTCTTGAATAAAAATGGACTATTAACATCTCCATTACATGCATAAATAAATTGAATTTAAAATTGCCACGGCAGTAACTCAGTCCCGTCAAGCAAAAAGACGACTACCTCTGTCAGGGTATCCATGAGTTAAAATAAATGTAGGATAATACGGTATGTTTAAGTTATGTATGTGAGAGGCTGAAGTCTTGGTTTTAGTGTAAAATCGATTAAACTTTACATGCCGCTTAACTGATGTAGGTGCGCCTTCTCGTCATTCAATCTTCCTGCATGAGACTTGATGATGAAAATATCAACATAATTTTAAACATTTACTATTTCTTTTTACTCCTTTCCAGACACCTATTTTCCTTCCTCTCTCAATATTAACCCTCGGCATAAACAAAGCTGCCAGACTTAGATAAACAAAATTTAGTAAGAAACATAATCCTAAGAAATAAACAAAACATTATCACCTTTCAGAAATAAAATTAAACATTGACTCTTAAAGGGCAAACCTCATTTGTCACACTCTATGCATTGACGATATCCTCTGCTACGGAATAATCTAATCACTTGCCTGGAACGATTGTAAATCTGAAATCAGGATGTCAGTAGCCGGTAATCGAACCCGGGTGCCCTCGAATGTGAGTTAAACGTGCCACCTCACCCAGTATTCGCAGTAGGACTATGTTAAACGGCAACTTTAATTTCACAGTACGGTGCTTATGAAATATTTAAGCTGCGGTACAGCAGTAAATTGAAGAGTTAAGCTTGCCGCACATGGAATGAGTTTTCCCAAGAGTTTTACCACGAATTTATTTAAGACCTCGGATTAGCAACTTTAAATACTCCCGGGGTCCATTACTTGCTTTGCCACACAATGTACACGTGCTTCGTTACGAGCTCGTAACTCCGGCAGCCATGACAACATTTTAGGTTAGGGCTGCTCTGCATCTAAAAATTCGTAAATTATGTACCAAACACTGTTCAACTCTTCCGCAATATATTAATAGTCATTTCCCACAAATAAAATATTTGTCGGTTCCATAGTTTCCGTACAAGCTCATGTCAAAGAGCCGATTTGACTATTTTCTATACCTACTTTCCCAAAGTAAATACTATTCAAACGACAAGAACGAAATAATTTAGAGTAAAAGTAAATGTACTGGACTACATAATAGCACCTTCGGCATTTCACGCACAATTTGCTTGTATTAAAAAAATTCTTGAATGTACCTAAATTTTTTATATCTTTGACTAACTGTATTAATTTTTTTTTTTTTCGTAAAATTAAAAAGGTGTCATTCTGTAGCTTAATACCTTTACTCTCACTCGAAATTATTTCATACTCATTGTTTGAATAGTTCTTACTTTGAGTAAGTAGCGAAAATAGTCAAACCGTTACATTTACACGCAATTATACGAAAACTGTGAATACGAAAGATATTTTATTTGTAGGAAATTACTATAAATGTAATGTTTAAGAGTCGTACAGTGTTTGGTAGATGTATAAAATTACGAATTTTTCGGCGCACAGCGCTCTTAAGTCGGCCGCCACTTAGGCCCATTCTACAGTGAAACGGAAACGTAAGAAAGCGGATGCGTAACACGCAAACGAAAACAGCACACGGAGTGAAACAAATTATCTATTCTACAATGCATGAAAACGCATGCGTATACGTACGGATTTGCACCATATGAAACTAAAAAGTATTTCTCAAGTAAATTTCCGATATTAGTGAAAAATTAATGTAATATTAATATGTAGTTTTGTATGTTATTAATAGTATAGCAAGGCCATGTACGTGTTTTCTAGGGAAATACAACTCTAAACAGACACATAATTTTAACTATATAAAATTCTGTCAATATTTTACGAATCAATTAATTTTCGTACGTTTAATTTTTCAAGTGGTACTTCACGAAAAGTACTTTGTACTCTCTTAGTCACAAATAATACTTGTAAATACAGGCCACAAAGTGAATTTAATTGTTAACCGTGAAAACTCGAGGTGTAAAAATGTTGTAAACGAAAATGGTGGCTAAAGACGAAATGCTCGATTGTTATTGGCTACACGCAAGCACGGATACGTATAGAGTTTGCAGTCGACCAGCTCTGTTGCGTTTCCGCATGCGTCCCATTGTAGAACACACTCGGAGCGTCTTGCGTTTGCGTTTTCGTGATACGTTTGTGCTTGCGTGTCATTGTAGAACGAGCGTTACATTTTACAGTGAAGCTCTTCGTTGGAAATGTTCCATTTACTGGTTCAGAGGCTGTATCTCGAATACCACAAAGCTTAGAAGCCACAACACAACATTCTTAGAACGTGGTCTCAAATGCTACAAAGTGTTGAATAAATTAATTTTCGATTTTTAAATACTGAGAATAAAAGTATGAAATTTGTGATTATAGCGTGAGTTATATTTATCTTACGCGACAGTACAAGCATTGCTTTTTAACTGTTCCTGTATACTCAGGGAGCAATTTTTTTATTCTTAATTTTCTCGACTGATTGCAGCCTAAATGTACGTTAAAAGTTCAACTACGAAGCTTGTACTGTAACGCAAGGTAAATAGAATTCAAACTATAACCGCAAATGCCACCCTATTCTTCTCAGATTTAAAAAATAGCGAAAAATAAAATAATTCAACACGCGAGATTAGACCACACCTTAAGGCAAATGTCTCAAATACCATGATACATTTACAGTTCCTAATATAACCTAATGCATTTTACAGAGTCACCGAACGATGCATTTTATTGTTTTTAATAGTGTTTTGCAGACAGGGAGCCCGATTGTGGCATTTGAGACCTATTCAGTTCGACAATGAAACCCTATAGGCCATCTTCTTAGAGTTCGTGGCATTTGAGTTCCGTGGCAGTTAAGACCTCATGACTTGAGTACGTCACATATTTGTCTGCAATACCTTATCTCTGTTCCGGGCCGAACATAATTTACAGTGGTGGAGTTGTGCCCAGCTTAGAAACGGAAGTGATTCGTTACAAACTGTTGTTACCAGCGGGTTACGAATCGAAACTCGAAAATATTCCTAACTTTTTTCGTTGTTTACATTGTCATGCGACACATTTTTTCCTCCTAGGTTCAGGTAGAAAACTAGCAAATAAACACATAACTAAATTAATATATTCCTAGTTAAACCTTTTCTACAGTAGTATGACGTTGCGACAGCGATACTGCGATAACAATAACTAGCCAATCAGAGGCTATAATAGAACGTGCTCTAACACAGCTGCGATTGTTGTTTGCAAACAGGAAGAAGAATAAGAATTCTGTAAAAAAGCTAGCGGGATTAGGAGAAAAACTAATAATTCTATTGTAAGAAAAAAGAAAAGAGCTGGACATAAATGTGAAAGAAAACGATTTCAGCAATATATATAGAGTTTATATCCATCACGAATTCCATTAACAAACAATAACAAAGTGCCAATTTAGGCCTTCCTTTGTCTTATTTAGCTTCCATTGTTGCCGACAGAGGTCAGTGTAAGGCATGAAACGCCCCACAATTGTTGAAGTATTGTAGACTCGAGCAGCGACATTTTGCATGCGGCGATGGCAAATCGCATATAGCTGTCGCAACGTCGCACTATTGTAGAAAGGGCTTAAGAAAAATCAGAAGGAAAGATAGTTGTACAATACGTAAGCATAGATATTCCTAGTCAAGAAGTCCGCCAAGCAGCAAGTAATAATGTAAGAAAATAGCACCAAGTGTGCCTGACATGATATATGACAAACACATCACTACACAAGTGACGTATTTATTATTACACTCAACTATTTATTTAATACATAAACACATAATTATTTATGCATATACCGGGTGAATCATCTATGCTGCAGTGTTCAGGAAGAAGGCAGTAACTACAGAAAAAATAAAAATGGAGTTTTTGGTATTGTTGGATTCGCCTTGAAATTCTGCATCGTTTATACACCAAAAAGGCAGTAAAATAAATTGTACGTAGGGGATATAGGGAGAAAACACTTAGGCATTTGTAGTTTTTCCAAGTTTAACAATGACAGAAGGCAGTAAGTGATTATTCCTAGTATAAAAAGCAGTAATTGCAATGATACTGCTTTCTCAATTTGTAGTGTGATGGTGGTATTATAGGCAATACTATAAACCATGCAGTAACTTTTAAGTCCATTTGTATTTATTTAATAATGAGAACATACGTTGTTTTTTTTTTAATATTTGTTTTAAGTTGATTTAAGTAAATAAGGAAAATTTCAAATTTTTTTCCAGAAAAGTATTTTAAGAACGTATTTGCATTAAACTAACATACTTGAAAACTTATTCGAAATTGATAAATGGATGGAATTGAGACATATGTTTAACTTCTTTTTTTTCCCAATTGTGCTGTTGCTGTAGATACTGCTTTCTTCGTAAGCAGGCCAGTATGGGTTGTCAGGAGTATTTACTCTCCTTAGTCACAACTTGAAAAAAATGTAAGAACCTTGTGATTTTTTTCCTTGGTCAAATTTAATTTATATCCTCGAGGTACTTGTCGCTACGTTACAGCCAAACCACCTTTTCGGTTGCCGAAATAAAATTAAATCTTCTACACGATTTAACTTGCGTTTTGCCACAAATCGGGACGCCACATGACGAAGCTGACGACACGTTTTCTTTGGGTAGACGTTATCTGAACAAAGCAGAGAACAGAACATCAATACACGCAAAAACATTAGCGTAAACGTACCTGACGATTCATATGTTATACATCCTGTATGTTATTGTGCACACCTTCTATTTTCACGCTTTTTTACTTATGAGGGTAAGTGATTTCAATGACTGATGCGCATGTGTCTGATATAAGCAATACACAGAATGTCAGTACTGACTGTATATAGCCACCTGTTCCAAATGATTTATTGAAGGGATGCGTCGCCATCGAGTTTGAATACTTTATGGAAACGACCTGACGCCATTGATTTCGAACATTTTACGGAAGCGATGCGTCATTATTGATTTTGAAGTGGTGTGACAGTTTACCCATTACTACCGAGGGTTCATCACGAATGTTTGCCCCTGGATGGTCCGCTGCTACGCAACTCATTACTAGTAAGCGGGTTAGCCTAACTTCGTTTTACCAGGCGTTTCCCAACTTGACATGGGCCCTATACCGCTCATATAAACACTACCGCCACGCGATATGTAATGTTCACGCCAGGGTCTAACGGTGATGCCAAGTGCTAGCTGAGCTGCCTTCTGATTGGACGGGAACTCTGGATAGTACCATCTCGCGTCATTCGCAACTTTATTTCCAGTTTTAATGCGCGTTTTCTTAAATTCATTGTCCCCTATTTCTGCTTTTTTCTTCAAGAATACTTTTTCGTTAACACTGAAAGAGCAGAAGTCGTAAAAAGTATGGTTTATGGGAATAAGTTTTAACCATGTTGAGTAAATGTATTACAACTAATTACTCAATTAAAGAAATTATGGTGAAATAACTAATTAGACGAAACCAAATACTATTATTAATACCAGAAATAGAGACTGCACTGTCTGTAAAGGAAAAACAATGGATACGAATGACACGATAAAACAAAACTTATTCCATAAAACAAACATCTGCTTCTTTTTACGTCAAATTTCTGAAACTAAGAATCGAAGAAGAAATATATTTTATGAACATGTGGAGGGAATAGTCTGTACACACTAAGACAAGGGACATTATAAACAAAAAATGTTAAAAATAACTAACTTGCAATTCTTTGGAGAAAGTGTTGATGTCTGTCTGTGACGGTTGTATAACTTCGTAGTTTGTTTCGGGGGTCTTAAGAAAACAACAGCAAGGAGAAAAGGTCAAGTGATAAATGACATCCCTGGGAGAAACTCTTTACTCTCGAGTAACAGAAGAAAATGGAGGAATAATGGAGAAAAGAATAATGACTAGTGACTCAAGTAATGCAGACCAGGTAATGACCGACACACAAGTACGTATGCACTTTTCGGTGGCCTCTATTTGACACGAAATGTTTACTAAAACGCTAGCGAGTAATACTTAAAACCCGAAAATTCTCGTGTACCTTGTTAGATTCGACTACACTGTAAACCTAGAGGAACCATGTTAACGCAACGGCTAAGTAACAAACATTCCACCAAGGATATTCGGGTTCGAGTCGCTGCGAGGTCGCTAAAATTTATTTTTTTCATGAAGGGACAACGTTTGACGATGATGTCGGTTGGAGGATTTTCTCGGGGATCTTCCATTTCTCCCACCCCTTCGTTCAGTGCTGTTTAATGTTCACCTCGTCTAGTCTCGTCGACTGTCAAGACCTAGTTGTTAAGAGACACCCACATCTCTCGTCTCGACGTAAGTACAGGATGAGTTAGAACAGCGTATAAAGTTCTGAGGGTACCGTTTATGTTTTTATATTCAAATTGTCTGTAACGTGAATGTAGGAGTAATGACACTCTTAAAATCGATTTTAAAATGACACATATGAAAGTAAAGTGAAAACAAAACATTTATTTCTTCATGCACCCTTAAGTTTATGTGGTAAACACGACGTATTTTTAAATTTTATTTTTAAAGAAATATAATTTTTAAGTTGATTTCCGCAGTATTCCGTGACCCCGCAACCACTTCCTCTTTTTCTAAAGACAGCAGAGACGAGAAACCTGAGCAGCGACAAAAGAAGTGCGTATATACAGTCGGCGGGAAGATGGCGCCTACGGGAGTGCAGTAGAGTAAGTCGATTGTGATTCGCGCGTGGAACTAAAACGATGGAATTAAATACTCTTAGTTGTATGTTAACAAATTACACACTTTAATTAAAAACTAAATAACAAGGAATCATATATTGGTCAGCTTGGTGCGTTTCGTGCAAATAATACGTAACCATAACTGTAAATACTAAGTGTAATTGTGACGGGTTTAATACACAAGCAAATGCAGGTTTTGTGAGCCGTTGTAAATAATTCTGAAGAGTTTGCAAATAACAACCAACATAAATTTACACTTTATTAGATTAAATTAATTCTGCAACCTAAACTAACATTGAACCGGCAAACATATCTTTTAAATATATTAAAAAAAAAGCCATTCCCATAATAATTAAAATATAGTAATTCAACATAATCGATGTAAATTAACTAACGTAGAACAGAAGATGTCTAAGTATTTTTACAGAGTAAAGCAACGTAGAGGATCAGTGAGCAACACACAATAGATCTCAGGGCTTGTTTCTGAGTTGTTTTGCAAACTGGCGACAATAATTCAAATATTTTTTCAACCAAAAGCTTTTATAAAAATTTAGTCAATGTGCAGTCACATGATGCACAATACTGTGGACGCGTTTTTAAATATAATCTACCATTCGTCAGAAAAAAAATTGCTTAATTTTTGCTTATTTTCACGACAAAAAACGTGGTACTTGGGTGACGAAATCTAAAAAACCGTTCAGTACATTTCTACAAAAAAATTCAACTACAAATTACAACATACACGTGTCAAAACTGTGGAGTGAAATTTTGATATGAGTATTAGGGAGCAATAAAAATAATATTTTCGAAATCAATGCAAAACTCAGTAACAAGGTGTTAAAAATAATTTCACGCCCCTACGTGATGTCTGCTTACTAAAAATCAAATTCAGGAATACTTTTATATACAAACTTGAACCTGTGATAGGTGCACATCATGCTTCTGTGTTTATTACTTAACGACGTCACTTAATGTCGCGTTCAGGTGGCCGCCGCGAGGATACACCTCGCTATTTAAGGCTTGTGCTCGTAGAGGCGATCAGGCAGCTGCTGATACAGCAAGAATCCTACCTTACGTCCGCGCCTCTGATCAAACCGTTCCCGTACGGGCGGAATTTTTGAACCACGCCCACGTCAGTCTAAAGCAGCGCAGCCCGAGTGGAGCGGATAAATCACTTTTGCGACATAAAAGTGTTACATCTGTTAAGAACTAAGAGCAAGTCAATATTACAGTCTTTGCTGGATGTGGAGAACAGTTATTCTTGCGTTATAGGTAGTAACTCGCGTACTTTGTACTTTAACAAAATCATTTTTGGAAACTGGTCGCTAAATAAAAGTTTTTGTCTGAAATTTTAAACATTTGTTGTAAAATGCCTAACAATTAATTTGAAAATGTACAATTATTATTTGTAAATACACAGACATGTTTGTATAATTGCAAGTGTTTCCTGTAATGTGTACAATATTTCTGTAAAATTACAGTTACAGGAAGTATTTTTTTGGAAACTTAGTTTCTAAATTTTTTTGTAAAATTAAAATTTTTTTACAGTATATGAGAAGCACTTTAACAAAATGGTGCAACGAATAACTCATGGCTCTAGGTGTACAGTATAATAATTGTAAGATAATTAAAGTATGTCTGACACCCGCTGGGGTAGAGAACAGGAAGGTGTATTCTGCGGCAGAACAGTTTATCACACAGACTCGCAAGTTGAAAGAGGTGAAGAGATAACGACGAACAATTTCTTTAGTGGAGACCTCGCCTTCTACGTCGTTAACCACTAAGACGTGTCCCCAGAGAAGTTGGCAGGGCGGTGTTGCCAGGTAGTTACGATAATTCCGGTACAACACGTTGTGGTAATAGCGTTCCTCTGTCCATGTACAGCTGACACAGATATTTCACTCTGCGCGGTGACACAAATCTTCCGCGACGAACAAAATAACAGCGGCGCAGTTCTAAAAAAACACCTAAAAGAGCGGACACAAAGAACTTCAAATCTTCCTGCAACGTGGGAAGAATTTCCGAATGCCAGTTTTATTCGCTACGAGTGAAACCCCCTCTCACGTAATTGTGTTCTAAGTTTGTTCAGGGCAAACAACTCCTGCACGGAACAGGATGTCGCGAACACAATTATGTGTCATAAAAATACTTCTCCCGGCTATAAATGTACAGAACTTTTGTAATACAATTGCTCCAAATATACAACGTCTGAAGTTTGCGAGTTTCAGAACGCCCAGTTTCAGAACCACGTCCGAACAAGGCCTACAAACTAGCAAGGTGCAAAAATACTAAAACACTCGTCTTGCATTCTAGAAGTCCTGGGTTAGATTCCCAGCACAACCATTCTGAGTTGTTACTCAAGGTTTCGTAACGGCTTATGCACGGGCTCTCACATATTTTGAGATAATTATTATAATTTTTAAAAAGGAGACGAGAGCCGACATCGAAAAACTACTCCGTACATTTGTTATAAATTGATTTTGCTATGCAATGAAATTTTTTGAGACAAACGATACAAATATTTGAGCTAATTTATGAATTAACAGGAAATTCAGTTAATTACCTAATTAAGTACAATAATGCGGTATTAAGCCTTGGCATCATCAGAGTATGTAGTGTAAACCAGTTATAACAAAGTTCCAAAGCGATTTCACGATATCATCTCCTGTTTAAGTTTCAAAATAAAATATCTTCGAAAATGTATAAACTTGGGCCCAAGCCCTTAATACCTCCAGGCGAATGCTGGGATGTTTCATAAATACAGACGCTTTTTTCATCATCATTCATTCCATTTTCCCCAGTACCTTTATTAAGATCTTGAAACTGTTGGAGGATAAGTCAGAAGGCAAGTAAACAAACAAAAAAAAAAGTTTAGCAATACCGAAAAATACTATATTAATGAAACGTAATGAAATTAGTATTTTAATACCCAACAAAAAAATAATAAAACAACTGATATTGTATGTAGGCGACTGTACTTAAGATGGCGGAAACTTCATAAAGAACACAATCTTTAGGCGAGGAAGTTTGTATTCTCGATCTACAAAAAGTTACGCGGTAATTTCTACCAGTTTTTGTAAAAATAAAATCCAGCAATATATTTTTTTTTGCTCCATCGGTCTTAAGAGTGTTCACATGCCAAAAATGCATAATTTTTATTTGTACGCTATAGTGATCGTTTTATAGACGTTAATTTTTAGTAAATTTTTCACTTGTAAAACATGTTTAGCTCTCACAGTTTTCCCATAGTAGCATTAAGTCAGAATTTTCAAGGTACAGGAATATAAGAATAATAAAAAAAAAAAAAAACAAGCGACTTACTCGAATGAAATAATTTACACTGATATTTGATATTATAGGCCATATACTAAAAATTACTGAAAATTATGACTGTATTTAGGTCCTTGGACATATTCCATTGCGAAATAGATGACTGCCAAAGAAAACTAAATATAACAGAAAAATATAAGTAAGCAGAATATGCTCAGTCAACAGGATACATACACATAATAAAATTCCATAAATGATATGAGTAAAATAAAAAAAAAAAACAAGGACAAACAAATGAGAAAAAAATCAAAAGAAAAACGTAAGACACCACCAAGGCAAAAACCCAGGTTTGAGGTCTTTTTGTCAAAGGGACAAACAAAACAAATGTATGAGCCAAAAATAAAAACACGACACACCAACAAGGCGGAAAAACCAGTATTATATAAGACACGAACAGAAAACAACACGCGACACAACGATGAGACGAAACAAAACACAGTAGTTTTCCAGACAGACAGTAGAAGGACGGTTCGCAATGGAGTAAGTCCAAGCAAGTAAATCCAGTAATGCACTCTCATTACACAGTTCTTTCAAAGATTGTACTGAAAATGATGACAGTTAACTTCATTTACGGCAATATTTAGAATACCAAAGGACTTTGTTTTTCGTTTTTAAATATGTTAAAACACATACCATTATATCTAATTTCAGTGTAAATTATTTCATTCGAATAAGTCACTTGGTTTTTGTTATTTAAACGTTCATGTACCTTGCAAATTCTGACTTTGACATGTCGCTTTGGGAAAGCTATGAGAGCTAAAACATTTTTACAAGTGGAAAATTAAATACAAGTAACGTATATAAAACGAACACTATGCCGTGCAAATAATTATGAATTTTTCTCAAGTGAACCTCCTGAAGAGCTCTACATACTGACATCGCAGCAACAGTTGAAATAAGAAATCCGAGTTAGCTTAAATATTTTCTGAGCTACGAAATTTTTAAAAATAAACTGTACAAAAGAACAATATTTCTAATTAAAAATGTACTGTTGTAAATTTGTAAAAATTTTACCATCCCGTATTTTGGTTCCTAAAAATTAAAATTTCAAAATTTAATTTTTTGATATTGAAGCGTTAAACGTAACCGTTTTCACATAATATCAGTTTACGGAATTTTACATGGACCAATTTGAACTCTGTGTTTACAAGTTTGACAGACAAAGCTCCAAGAGGCCATGCTAACGAAAAGTAAAGCTGAACACATTAATAGAATTAAACAATGTTTTTTAAGTTAGCTGAGAAAATACAAAAAAAAAAAAAAAAGGCCGGTCCTAGAAAAGTGTTCGGCAATTTTTAAAACTAGTATATTGCCATAAAGATGAACTTCTAATTAACTATTTGTGACGCCAAATTTTAGTATATTTGATTGCGGCTCAACAATTTACAGCAAATAATTACGTTGCTTTGGCAAAATATTCTCTAACGTATATAAGAAACACTATTACCTAGGATAGTTGTTTTTGATCATATCATTAGTGACACACAAAAAGTTTAAATTTTAGAATGACTGTAGTTTATTTATGTATCACACTCGCATACCTCGGATTGTGGGTTGAGGCCTCGTCCGATTTATGATATTTTTCTGCAAGGTTACGACAGTTGACCTATTAATCGCTGCGATCATCAAGGTTACTCTGAAGTCTAGTTGTTCGGGTCCTTTTGAACCACCTCCGCATTCACATATGTGTGTATATATATGTATACATAATCTATGTGCCAGCCAATCACATCACAGATGTGCAGAGATTGGCTGAGCATTTATGGCCAGATTGGTTAAGCCAATCCATTGACAAGCGTGCTCTCTTGAAGTAGTACCTGCCATTGCACCACAATTTCAGGTCAATTTTGCACCATACAGTAAGTTGTGATGGCGTCTCTTCTGTTACATCATGTTTTCTCCCTGCAGAATGATAGAGAACTCAGGTTGACGCTATAAACAAAATATGTACGCACTTACTGTGGGGTAAACTTTTCATTTGAATGTACATGCTCTGTTATAATTACTAAATTGCATTTACATTGATCAAGTGTTAACTGTTTATCTGATACGAGTGGTTTTGGCACTGTTATTGGAGACAGAAAAAATGCTGCGAGTTTAAAGATTGTTATCATAAAAAAAGTGTTGCCTCTTCACAGGAAGGGTGGATTCACACCACTCTTTAGGAAAAGCGAACTATAATCAAAATATTAATTTACTCTGAAGATGTTCACTTTTTTTCCCACAAGAACACTGATAGAGCATTTATTTGATAGGAATAATGATTATTATTTGAACTATTGTTGCGTTCAGTGATAAATCTATCATACACTTCATCGGTCATTAGATTATATGCCACATGACGAAATCCTGACACTTTAACACAAAATTTTATCCCACGCTTCGTCGGTTGTAATTTAAGGTATTTTCGTGTGCTGGGATCTCAAAATTCTAATGCATGGTTTCGAATCTCCGATTCTCTTGAAGACACCAGAATTACAATTACAGCACATGGTACACGAATTATGCTGCGTAGTAAAAAATGTCAAATGTCATAACTGCACATAGTACCGTAAACCCGGGTTACTTTGGCCTTGCGGGGTAACTTTGTCCACTCAAAATTTTAGTCTTTATGTCGTTCAGTAAATAAAGTTTTAAAGGTTAGCTACATGTGTCAAAGAAATAATTACAATCACTAGGTTTCAGTTGTATACTTATTTAACAAAAATCCCTAAAACTAACATTTTAAATGATCAAAGTAACCCCGAAAATAAACAAAGTAACCCCGGTTTACGGTACCATAATTGTAGCACATGTTACTATAATAATAGCACACTAGTACCATAATTATAGCACACAATACCAACATTGCCGTACGTGATACCACAATTAACTCGCAAGGTACCAGAGTTACACGACATAGTGCCGTAATTACGGTACATGTGTAAACACTGGTGCAGGCGGTTCTGCCAACAAGAAGAGGACATGGTCAGGACGGTGGAAATGGTAAGGGGTGAGGGGGCTCCTCACCGTTCCGTACGACGCGACAACCAGCCTCTGGAGACCCAGATACACTGTAGTAGCGGCTGTGGACAGCCTCCCGCCGAGCCAGTACCTCGGGGCTCAGGTGCACGCCAGGACAACACGAGAAGAACTGCTTGAAGCCACGCCGGAACCTGCACAACACACAACACACACAGCTCAAGTCACCTGGGGTGCCATACTCACATGGTACATTTCACTTTGGACTACCCTCCTTGTAGTAACGTTCTTACCCCTCAGGTACTAAAATTGGTCTATTATGCATAATTTCATCCGCGTTTATTATATTCTTTACCATTTTGGGGCTACTCAGAAGATTGTGGAAGTATATTTAATTAAAAAAATAATAAAATCTGTAAGGGTTTTAGCTATTTGTAAAATATGTGAATCTTGTAAGCCATTGTGTAAGAGGTTTAATACTTTACCTGTACCATGCTTATATATTTATGTTTTATTATTGCATGTAAAAAGTAATAACATTATTTTATTTCTAACATTTTTATTCATGAACGTAATACAAGATCAATGGACAACTTACATATTCCAACATGTAATTTATCTATTCATCAAAAAAGAGTTTACCACTCTCCTTTAATACTTTTCGAATAAATTACTTACTGACATTAGGCTGTTATACAATAGAGAAATGAATGAGCAAAAGTTTAGAAAAATACTTAATTACTATTTTATTTTATACAGTAAAGGACTTTTTAGATTTAAGTGTCAATGTGTAATGGTCAAGGATTGTATTTGTATAGCCTATATGATTTATGTAATTATAAATTATATATGACATGTTCTATATTCCAAAGTTCGCTCATTAAAGGGATCGCTTGAACGAATGAATGAATAAGTAAATAAGTAAGCATCGGTACTTCCAGACTTCATGAAATACGGGAGTCCTGTCTACTGCCGCCTCTCGGGTCTACCGACTGGCTAGGTGGGTCACGCCTTCTGTTGAATGCTGGGAAAACTAGTCGCACTCACACACCTTCACACTTACATTGTTTTTATTCAAGACTACATACATCATTGAAAGATTTGTTCTCTTACCTTAAAAGTAAACGTGTTTTTTATTTCCTATTTACTATTACGAATTGTGAAGTGTTGTTAATTACATTTGGAGTAGTAATTTAAAGTGATACGATGCCATAATCTTCTTCTTTGTTGGTGCGTTGGACTATGAAATACAATAGTTGTACATAGTACATGAAATTGTCGTTTATTAATCTACGCCAACCCTTATGCTATTTACACGGAAATTACATAACTAGGGACCTGAAAAATTCGCTTTTTCTTTCTGACACAAGCTAGAATTCCAGTAACTGCACGTTCCTGTCACTTTCGTAACTGGCCCTTGACTTATTTGACACCTTCTGGAAGTGGCTGAGCCAATAACAAAAGTGTAACTAATCACGTGCCCATTTCACCATGGAAGCGAGCAGCCAATGAGCAGCTGCTGTCTGCTTGAGAAAACATACATTCTTGGAGGCTAACCTACTGGTCAGAGATCCCGCGAATTCTTCCGGGCTCTATGCATAACCAAAATAATAATATTATTCTGCATTGCAGAAATTAATTTCTTGGTTGGTCGGGACAGGACAACATTTCCGCTTATGGCAGCTCCTTACCTGCAATTGAAATGTGTTACAACGAATTGTGAGTGTTCTTTTGGTGACGGAACTATAAGTCAGACACGCCAGTAAAATGACTTTCCTGGCCAGCAACATGGCGAAGACGCTTACCGCCAATCAGCTAGCCCTACTAGCCGGCAGCCAGGCCAACAGGAAACCTATCATAACATGCTTGATCCAAGCAGACATCGGAGAGCCAATATGCGGCCAAGTTCACCTCTATGAAATTATACGCCACGTCATTTCATGTGTGTATTACGATTAAGTATGTGTCTCTAGTTAGCTATGACGGAGAATCTTTTGTTCCAGTGTATTCTTCAAACATTGTAGCGTCCTGCTCTTTGTATGGTGCACGACGGTTATGTGGCTCTGTATAGTTGTGTACAAATGAGTACAGTCTAGTTTACACCAACCATAACATTGCTAATAACTAGGGCCACGATTTTGTTTCAGTGACTCACGTGCACATCGGCAGTTCTGCTTCAAGGTTATTGGCAGCGTGTCTATGTTCAAACACGTTTCTCATTTGACTGCACAAATCAGAATTAGATTATTGTGAGTCTGTACGTCTATAATTAGCCAAGGCCAGTGAGAGTAAAATCATCCAACCACAGACGATGTAGCAGAGCTGCAGGTGTGCACATGACGCATCGAAACCAAATGTTGCAAAAATCTGTTCGCCATAAAATCGTGGCTCTACTAATAACACGTGTTTTCAACAGAGTTCTTTTACAATATTGTAAAAATGCCTGAAAATTTTTGACAATATAATGTTATCAACATTGTTACCAACGTTCCATTATTAACTTTGTTAATATTTATAAAAAATATTAACATTTGTTACCAACAATTTTGTTGAAAATATTTGCTAGCAACAAAAATTATGAATATTAGAAACATGTTAACAACTTTGTCACCAACACTGTTGATAACATTATTTTCCCGGCCCATTTTAGGGCGGTCTATATCAAAGGATGTTGGTAACAAATGTTACTAACAATGTTATCAACAATGTTGTAGGCATTTTTGTCATCAACATTGCTAATTATATCCGTTCATCATTCCTACCACTTTGTTAGTAACATTGGTGTTTTCAGAAATGTTAATGATACATTTGCTATCAACATTGCTATAAAATAGTGTACCAAAGCTTAGAATTTGTTGATAACTTTTGTAACTCACGTTGTTACTGTTATTTTTTCGGTGTAAACTGGGCTTAAGAGACATTAAGTCGCAGCGCACCAGAAACAGCCTGACCCAGTTAAATAGATCTCCAGCAGTAACAGAAGAAAACCACAGAAACTATTATATTGCAACTGAAACCCAACAAACAACTTTTCCCACGATACATCACCACCTATAATAATAGTACTATGGCGCACAACTTGACTGTAACGTGTTTGCACTACGTGAACGAAATTTCAAAATTACTTAAATAAGTAAACAAAACAGCTGACAAGTATCTTATACATGCTTCTGCATTTTTGGCGAAAGAACAGAATAACCGTTCAAGTTTGGCAAGGACTGGAGAGATATTTGGCCGAAAAGAGTTTTACAAAAAAAAATCTGATTAATTATCATATACATTTGTTTCGGCTTTTATATCGTTGAAAAGTATACATAGACAGTTCTGTACTTTCATACGTAATATTTTCTTGGGGAAATGATTGAAAGTCGTGTGTATGAAAGTCATATGGGTTTTGTTCCGAGAACAGCCAAAATGTTCTTCAATAACCACACGTTACAGTGAAAAGATGGTTTTATGTTTCTGAGTCACGTGTAGGGTTAGATATTTCATAATATAATTAGTTGATAAATACATAGTAAACAATGACTTGAAAACCGCTGTGGAGTGTTAAATAAACATATAGATTCAGAAAATCATATATTTAATTAACAGTGGCACTGCCTGGAAAACTGAGATGCGATTATATGGACGTATGAATTCGTTGTGTGAAAGTATAGAGTTATGGTACTAAAGACTGAGGTACGAAAGTTTGAAACGTGCACATTTCTGTCGATAAATGAAGTGCTGAACAAGACCGCAGGAGTGTGTAATCATCACGTTACTAGAAATGAGCCGGAGTGCACCTGTGCGCTAATACAGAGATGAGATGGTTTTTTTCTCGCCTTTGGAAAAGTTTGTTTTAGAAATTGACGAAGGTGTCGACGACTCCAGATGCTCTCTTAGTCAGCAAAACTACTAGCAGTTCGTCCTCCCCTCCCCTCTTATTTTCCCCTCACCCTTGTCAACTGAAACTCATTGCATCGGGGAGTAAACGGTTGCCCCCTCCCCCCTCTGCAGTCACCAAGAAGGGCTGGCGATGTCTTGTCTCAAGGGGGTGCTGTGCGGGGGAAAGTAAGGACAAACTTGACGAAGCAGTTGCATCAGTTTGAAGCTCCCTCCTACTGGAGACATCTCAGCTCCTCTGCGAATGTTCCTTACTGTGCGACAGCTGGACGCATCGACGCTAGGATGTTCTCTGTTTCAGGGCTTATTCCTCAGTATTTTTTCAGACTGGTGCCAATAACTCAAATATTTTTTAACCAAAACCTTAAAAAAATTTTGAGACAGTGTGCAGTCATACGATGCACCATACTGTGGGATGCGTCTTTAAAAATAATGCACCATTCATCAGCAAAAAATATTTTCCGTCAGTTTGGCTTATATTCACGACAAAAACGTGGTACTTTGGGTTGCGAAATTTAAAAAACCGTTCTGTACACTGCTACAAAAAAATTCATCTACAGATGATGACATATTAGTGTTAAAACTGTGGAGCAAAATTTTGATATAAGTATTAGGTAGCAATAAAAAAAATTTCGAAATCCCTGCAAAACTAAGGAAAAAGCCCTTCTGGAGAACGATTAACGGTACTGCCTATCGAACTTGTAGCTAAAGAGTTTAAATAGAGAATCAATGTTAAGGGCACCGCCAACCTGTGAGTTAAAGGCTCAGAAGTGATGCATCTATAAGGGAGACCATGACGCACGTATCAAATGCCACATCGCCTCAACGTGCCAAGCGCTGAATTAGCGTACAATGTTCCTACCTATCCATTTTTATTACGAGACTTTAAGCTCTGACCATATAATTTTATTGGTGGAAAGTCTGGAGCAAAGACAGTGCACATTTTTGAGTTTCGTATTCATCCGGTTAGTACATTCTGAGGTACGGCATTATAGAATGACAGTATTTGCTATACTGGAGGACAACGAAACGATGTTTTAAATGAGCCAGGTGTATTAAACAATGGCAATCTGTCCTTGTCTGAAGCGTTCATTTTACTACTTTGGCAAAATAGGCGCATGCGGATTTTTTTTCGTAATATGTATTTAAGGTTCACTGAAAATTTTATTATTTTCTTTAAAAATTTTTACTTGTACGAGATATGGTTAGTTTCGTAGGCATATATCGTGACTATTTTTTTCCTGCAACGAAATTTTTTAGCTTTCATAGTATTTGTAGTATGCCATATTAAAATAAAAAAATGCCAAACAAATGGATTTATGCAATTAAGGAAAACCATATTACTTACAGAAATTTAAAAAAAATTCTCACTGAAGAACAGCACCATGGACTGACACTTCACGTTTACAAACCGCATTGTTTTTTTTCTATTAAAAATAATAATGCATTTAAAATAAAAAAAAGTCATTAAAATATTTTAAAAATACAAAAAAATTATTAATGTGGTTTTTATACATGTCATGGTCTTGGCACTGTTCTTCAGTGTGAATTTTTTAATTTCGGTAAGTATGTTGGTTTTCCTTTAATGCACAAAACTTTTTTTTTGAAAACTTTTACTTTAATATGGCATAATACAAAACCTACGAAAGATAAAAAAAATTTTGTTACAGAAAAATACAATCACAATGTATGCCTACAAAACAATCCATATCTCGAACATGTAAAAAATTAACAATTAAAATATTCAGTGAACCGCCCCCTTAAGAACACTGCAATGCATTCGAAGCGCGTGTTAGGCGACGACCTTAATTGATACATTTTAAAGCTTCAATGGCTCATTTTTTTTATGTGAGACGTAACATTCAAAACCACATTTCAAACGTTAAACTCTAAAAGAAAAACGATTTTCTAATATTGCAGCAGCTTTCAGAAGTTTTACATTCTACCTTTTGTTTGAGAGCGTAATTTTTTAATTTTCTCTGCTGAGAAATAATTACTGTAACATAGATTTCCCATGTAAAATCCGTGGTCGCTAGCTAGGTGTACAGAAACCTTAAGAGGGCGTGGTAGATAAATAAACGCTAAAACATAATTTATTCCTACCCTTTTTTCGAAGCCAATATGGATAAAATACTCAACGACATTCCTAGATAATAGTATTTGTCAACTTTATGAGCATATATTTATCCAGAATTACTAATTCGTTACGCGTGATCTCTTGCACCGCAGTTAAATGCACGAGGTTCCGGCGTCAGAGATTATGCCTCAGAAGTTCGTAACACTGGAAACAATTTTGTTTAAAACGTTGGCTGAAACTATTGTCTAGGATTGACATTGTTTAATATTTGCAAATTGGCTTCAAGAAACATACAGTTATAGATTTATGCTTTTAACATTGAATTGTGTACCCTGCTCTCTTACGGTTTCTCGAATGAAAAAGGAAGATCAGATCTTTGGAGATATTTTGTGGTTTCGTAACGTGACACGAAAGACCACATGTTTAATCTATCGCATCGTTTGAGAAATGTTACTACATAAGTTTTTGCCACGATTATATATTAGTTTAAATTATTAATTTATATAAATTTGAAAAAGTTTAATCCAACATAATATTAAAACTCATCTTAAGTGTTCGTAGAAATTATAGTATTTGCAAGTAGCAACGTAGCAACGTATTTTCGTTCACATGCGGAATAATAATTCCAGTAATAACATCTTTACCAGATTACGTCATATTACAAATTGAAACTGAATGACAGTAGTACCTTGGAAAAATTTTATTAAAAAATAATTTTACATAATTTTACTCTATTTTCAACATGAAAAATGACTCAACTGTTAAATTACATTTCAGTTCTCATCTAAAACAATAAAAACTTGAACTAAAAAAAAGTTTTTTTACACTTGAACAAAATTAAACTGCAATGCAGCCAAACAATAAGTATTTTATATTTATAGTAAGTACGTTGAATGATATTCAGATTACGTTTCTTGACATTTAGGCCCTTGCCTACCTAGCACTCATCCGCAAAGTTAATAAGGGATTTAGTAATAAAATTACTTCTTAATAAACCTATTCCAACGATAACTTTTCTATAAAAACTATTATATGTCAAACTACTTCAGAAATATTGCGTAGAAAGGTTTACTTTAAAATGATTTAATTCATACTTTTTCTTAAAATGTTTATTTTAAAATTATATTTAAACTCTTAAGTACCAAAAAATTAAACCAAGACAAAGTTTCTCACTTGGCAGTATACTTTTTATGACGAAATTTTACTTATAATTCATGGGTCCAGAACTAATTTATAATAGTAATTATAAAATATTTATAACGATGGCAATTAAATTTTTTGTCATTATGGGTGCGCTTACCTAGTTTTCAGACAAATGGGGAATAAATTTTAAAATTAATTCTCAATCAACTAATTTTAAAGATAGTTCATTCAAACAAAAAGTGCTCTAAAAATATTCCTACCGAAAGTTTAAAAATAGTCTCATATTTTGTTTTTGAGACGTCAGTTTTATAAATATGCTTTTGGATTTAAAACATTTGAAATAAAACAATCGATTAAGTTGTTCATAAGGAAGTATTCATTGAGAAATATTACGCTGAATAATTTTTGTACGACAAGAGTTATTACTGAAACTGGTGAATTAACAATTAATTTGTCCTCTCATGGATTCCTAACATAAACTCAATACCTGTTAGGTAGACACTGCCCTTAATTGCCTGGAATTAAATGTGGGAACTGCTAACGCACTTAGTGACTGACGTTAAAGTACAGGCCCTTGGGTCGCAAGGCTGGCAAAGTTCCCCGGGTACCAACTTCTGAAAGTCAAATATAGTAAGGGCTAGGCGCCATTTATCCAGCGGTCCTGGCGAGCTAAAACGAAACTCAGCTGCAAGAAAGTTGGCGTTGGAAATCTTGCAAAGTCACGCGTCAACTATTCTTTGCTCAGGAAGGAGTCCATCTCACCGCCTGACTCTCAGCCATGCTTTCACGCAGTCCATAGAGCATGGTTCTGGCCTCGGAGTAATAAATGGGAGAAGGGACGTAGACGGCGCGTTAAAACACGAGAGGAAATGAGGAATTGATAACGAGAAACTACCCTCCAGAACTCTCCTTCTACTTGGATCCTTAGTTTCCATTTCACGGGAGTCGCCACTCTAATTACACCGGTCTGGCAGACCACCAGCTCCTCTTCACGCTCTTCTTACGACTGATCATCCTCCTTTGATGCCTCTTTCCTCTTTTGTAACCCTTCAAAGAAGAAGCCCGGGTGGATAGGAGCACAAACAGAATGTAGTTTTTTGGACATACTTCATTGCGATCCCGATATCTGTCAAAGAAAATTGAAGACAATAGGAAAACGTAAATATACAGAGAATGCTTTTGTCAACAGGATATATACAAAGCATTAAATTCCATAAATGGAATCGCGTCAAATAAAACAAGGAAGAAAAAAACTAGACACCAACAAGGCACAGAATATTAAGGCATACAGAAGCAATACTGCAGGTAGGACGGCAAACTAAGACACACAGGCCAGCAATATGGCTTCCCTGGCCAGCAACATGGCGGAAACTCCTACCACCAATCAGCTTGAGGCAGCTGCTCTGATAACCGGCAGCCAGGCCAATAGGAAACCTGTAGTAACATGCAGGAACCAAACATACACGGGGCTGATATCAACAACATCGGGCAGCCAATCAGCGGCCAAGTTCGCCCGTATCAAATGAGCCTCCACGTCATTTCACGTCTGTATTACTATTTAGTCTGTGACCACGGCAGTCAACACAGACACGAGGCCAGCTTTGGCTCCTATTGAACTACTCTTCCAAAGATCATACAGAAGCATAAGGTAAAACACTTATACTTAAACAACAAATCAAAATTATATTAATAACGTATGTTCATTTAGAAAAGAGTATCGTTGATGGTATGGATGTCTATCTTTTCATTTGTTACTATGGACAAATTTTATTTATTTTGTTTTGTACACGTCTTCATTTCAGTGTTCTCACAAAGACCAACATTGCATTGAAGTCGAGGAGCAATGATCTGTAGAGACTTTTCTTTGCAAAACGATGCACAATGTGAATAATTTAGGTTACTTCCCGAATTCAAATTACAGCTTCATTATATACCACTTTCAAAAATGTCTTCAACGGCACTTCTTCCCGTGTATACAGCATTGCTGAATAAAAACTAAATTTCGTGATGGAACGCTTACCGACACCTAGCGGAGCATATATAAACCGTTACCCAAATATTAAGCTAGGCGGCTCTACCATCGAGGACTTAGAGCATAGATAACAACTAGAGAGCTGATTGCCTATCCCTTTCCATGCTGTGAAGTGATTCCTAGATCTGATCAGCTGTTGATGGGCACCGAGCGAAACAAGTTTCTTATTTATTACTACATAGCGGTGAGTATGTTGCATTTAAATATCACTCACATTTAAAGACGCATATGCAGAATGATTCGCTGTCGCATATTACCAGCATCCATCGATTCTCGTTCCTTTTCGTGTGAAATAAGATTTTGTTTACATGTTCTGTTTACATTGTCTCGGCATTTTCGTTTTCCAGTAATTCAAAGAATGAATAAAAATGAATCTGTTGTGTATTGATTGTAAAAGGTTCAGTAGTATATAAATCTCATTTGTCAAGGTCTTTACAAATGAATGTCGCATTAGTAATTATTTTGTAGCGGTTTTCGTATATTTTGCCTATCGCTTGATGTCGGTTTCACAACAAAGGCACCAAAATTATCTCTAGTTATCCATGCTCTAAGATCGAGGATGATAATTAACCATGAAAAGAGAAATTTCTGTTGCTGTAAACAGAAAATCTGAAAGTATTTTTTTAAAGAGAGAAATTTATCTACAGAAGCATTCCAACTGCCGTCGCAAAGTTGTTGCGTACTCGCAAAAGATAGCGACACTCGCAAACGAGGACGGTCATAATCACGAAATCGCTATCTAAACCACCGCAGTCGCAAACTAGCGACGCGCGGTCGTGATAGACTCGCTGGTCGCTGGAGGAAGGTGTGAACGGGCGATGCTCCAATCCTACAACACAACCTGTGCCCAGCGCAGTTACAACGCTATTCGTTGTTCTGCAGGTTGCCTAGATGCCAGGCTCCCACATTCACACAGCCGATGATTGCCGACGTGGACTTTGATTATTTCAGTAGCCCACTTTTTGTGTCCATCACTGTGCCTAAATTTGGTAAATATCAAGAGTAGCTGCTCATCGTGTACCAGCCAAGCTACTGATTTTAGACATATAGTTTATTATGAAAAATGAATCTAGTGATGTTCTAAGTAGTCCCACGTAAATTATTTTTGTAAGGTTATGTTTTTTTAGGTTAGTTTAGGTTAGGTAGTTACGTTAGTTTAAGTTAGTTTATGTTAGTTAAAGTTAGATTATATTAGGCTAAGTTGGGTTAGGTTAAGTTATGTTAGGTAACCTAACCTGACCTAACCTAACATTATGTTAGGTAAAATTAGATTACCTTACATAAACTAACCTAACTTAGTCTAAACTAACCTAACTTTACCTAACCTAATCTAACTTAAATGAACCTAAACTAAGCTGTATTATTGTTGACATACGCCATTGCAATATTGCAATGGCGTATGTCCAAGCTAATACAGTTTTTCATTCTGTCCCTTTGCATGAAACATTCAAAGACATTAACCTAAACTAACACAAACTAACCTAAACTAACTTTAACTAACACAAACTAACTTAAACTAACCTAACAACCTAACGAAAACTAACCTAAAAAACCTAACCTAACAAAAAAATTTTTTTACGTAGGACTATTTAGAACGTCACTAGAGACATTTTTCATGAATAAATTATATGTCTAAAATCAATAGTTTGGCCGGTGCACGATGAGTAGTGATTCTTGATATTTACCCTAAATTTTTGCTTATGTTCAGGTTCTTGTATTTTTAAAAATAATTTTCACTTGAAGTAACAAAGGTTTCATTATGTAGCTTAATGCATTTACTTTCACTTTAAATTATTTCATTCGTACAGTTTGAATTGTTTTTACTTTGGGTAAGTAGCGAAATTAGTCAAATCGCTACTTTTACACGAGCTTGTATGAAAACTATGCTGCCGGAAAATATCATGTTTGTAGCAAATTACTGTTAATGTAATGTGTAAGAGTTGGTCAGTGTTTGGTAAAGTTGTCGGTGCAGAGCGTACAAGCACAGCGCCTTGCCCGCAGAAACGGCGGGACACCAGGAACATGCATAAGTGTAGCCCTTATCGCTTTATTACTTCTGGGTCTCACTGCAACACAGAGGCAACATCCTCGACAGCGCGTGGAACAGTGAATTAACACTGACGACGCCAGTAGAAATCTGCAGGTTTATGGAAGTTATCGTAAAAAATAAACTAAAGAATGAGGAATCCTAGGTAATAATTTTTGCTAAAATCTGAAGGCAATATTTGGTCTGTGACGCAATTGAGGAGCTGTCTGGAATAAAGGCCTTAGTATGATAATTTTTTTGTGAGATGATGACAGGTACAGGTTTGGGAGAAATTAAACTTTTTTTAATTTCACGTTTCTCTTACACTATTTTCTCTTAATACCAATAAGTAATATATATTTACATCGCACAAATTAATAGTAGTTACTACAGACACAGTCAAAGATAAACCAGAAATTATTAATAGCATAATGGTAGCAGCACAGGTCAGGACCAAAATTCATAACATGGCGAAGAATTGAGATATCGTTACAAACATTTGTAGGTATCTTCAGTGGACATAATTAAACAAGATAAATGGTTCGATTAAAGAAAGGTATTACCTTTCTAAAGCCTTTATTCCAGCCGACTCCTCACTTGTATAGTGAAACTTTTTGCGTCTCTATAAAATATACGAAACTTTAACCAGGGGATATTTTTTGCTCAAAAGTTGGCAAAAACTAGTTTGTAAGGGCTGCTGTTTATTGATTTTTATTTTTCATAATGGCTTTAGTGAACCTGAAGTATCTAAGTAATATATTCAGCATGTACTTATGCACCACGTATTTTTATATCCAGTTGACGGCGCACTTCGCTGTGAAAGCCATCGTTCATAGAGGCCATTATTCGTGAAGGCAACATCTGACAGGGTTTGAGCGTGACGCCACTGGTGGACGTGTGAACTGATCACGACCGGTCACATCGATCAGGATATGCCGTTAAGCCGTAGCTCTCGTGCGCACCACCGTGCATCGCCGCGTTTTTTATATCTTATCTGCGGCGGAACTGCAGGCTTTGTGATCAGCAGTCGTGCGTCCGAGGATACTCTGTTGAACACCTTATATTACAATGCTGGACACGTCAGTGTCTTAGTGTGACGAAGAATGGAAGTAATCCACCTAATGAGAAACGATTGGAACAAATATATAGAATAAAATGAGTGTGTTATGTTCTTTGTGGAATTTCATATGTAAATACTTTACACAGTAAAAAAGATTTGTACATTTACAAGGAAATTCTTGTACCGTAATATCAGAACATTATTAGTCAGATAATAAAAATAAGATGTCAGAAACCTTTTTGAAGTGGTTACAAATATTGTAAACAACTTTGGGAACTAGTACAATAATACCAATCAGCAGATTTTTCGAATTGAAACAAAATGAACCTTGGAGACCTTTCACATTTTACAAAACATTTCGTACTGTCACAATTTTTTTTTTTTTGGAAACTAGTTTCCAAAATAATTTTTCGTAACACTACAAGCAATTATTGTAAAATGAACCAGACATTAGCTGTAAATATACAAAATTTGTTTGTAGATTTACAGAAATGTTTGTAAATGTACAAATAAATTTGTAAATTTACAAGATATTTGTAAATTTTACAAAATATTTTCGTAGTGTTACAGAAAACGTTTTTGGAAACTGGTTTCCGAAAAACGTTTTTGTAAAAGTACAATTTTTTTTTACTGTGTAGGGACTGGAAAATTTCGCCAATTCAATTACTTGTAGGCTAGACTCCATTGTACTATGCACACTCAAGCCCCGTATATTGGTTCATTGTCTGCTGTTCCACTGAGTAGCAGCTAGTTGACGAATAGTCGTGGATTATGCTTAGTATAATGGTTTCTAGCCTACATGTAATTGAATTAGCGAAATTTTCCAGTCCCTAATGATGGTATATCACGAAAATTTTTATGCCAACATACCCTTGAATGGCCTATAGAAGTAGGGCCCGCTAGTTTTCGCGAAAAGATTTTTGCCCCACTTTGTTTCAGCGTCTTACCTGCACACCTGCATCTCAACTACATTATTATTGGCAGAGTGTTTGTGTACAGAGTTACTATTCACTCGACTGTGCCAATCAGTACATGGATAACTGTGACAGATCACGTCTGTGATTTGCGGGTTTAACCTCCAGACGTTGTATGTTACGGCATCCAATCACTGACCACAAAGCCGAGATGCAGGTGCGCACGTAAGGCACTGAAACAAAGTGATGCAAACATATTTTCGCGAAAACTACCGGGTCCTAGTTATAAGGTATTTGACTCCGCTTCCTGGGAAGATCACGCAAGAGACGAATCCTCTACACGTACTCTCTTCAAGCTAAAGTCGACGCTTCTTTATAAGAGACTTGTAGATTGATTGATCTTCGGTATAAATAATTTTTCATCAACTTGTTTAAGTGCACCTCCAGAACATCTGCAGCTGTGCTTCATGGTTATTGGCAGTGTGTTTTTGTACAGACGCTTCGGTTATTTAACTGTGCCTATCAATATTAGTGCTCCTCAACACCACACTCCTGTGATTTGCTAGTAGATAACCAAGACGTCCAAATTTAAAAAAAAATCCAATTACTGCCCAGGTAGCAGAGCTGCATATGTGCACTTAAGGGTCCTGCCTAGACAGGCCGTGTTTGTGTGTGAGGGAGGAGCAGTAAGAGTGACGTTGACTGACGTATTATTGCACCTCAGATGGCGTGCAGTGCTTTACCATTGTTATTTTTTCCTATGGGACTTTTAAGCGATGACCACATTATTTTATTTGTGTATAGCTTAGTAAAATGTCTAACGCTTGTTTCGTTGTTGTGTTTAAGAATCCGGATGATGTTTCTCTAGATACAGCCACGGAATAAATAAGTACTACTTATTTATTCCGTTATACAGCAGTCCGGAGAACCATTTTTTGGCCATTTTGAGGGGCCTCTAATTAATGTTTCTAATAAACGTTCCGAATTTGTGAAACTATAGCGACATAGTTTGAAGGATGGGATCTTATCGTTATTATACAAATACAATTTGCGTTAAATAGTTTCGTCTAAAAACGAATAGCCGCAACTCACTGCAACGCGTTTGAAGTGCAGGTAGGCAGGCCCCTTAAGGCCTGGCGGAAAATTGGTGGAAAATTATTTTCACCAGTAACTTTACCGTGAGCAGGTATAGCCAGTGTTAATTCTGCTACATGTTGGAAATATCAATGTTAATAATTTGACACAGGGAAAACTTCTGTCGTTTGAGCGCTGCCAGAAAGTCAGGGTACTGCTATCAGAACTGCTTTCCCCGGAGGCTGACATAAGATGAGGCCACACCATGGGGAGTGGCCGAAATGAGAGGGGCGGGGGGCCGGGAACGGGAGATCCCCGAGAAAACTCCCAGACCAGCGACATCGTCCGGCACGATTCCCACATGCGAATATCCGGGGGCCGACCTCACCGGGAATCAAACCCTGACCCCCTTGATGGGATGCTAACAGTCTGACCACTACGTAAATTTCGTTGTTGTATGGAATTTTTTTGTAGTATTTAACAAGCAACAGCTAAGTAGCTCCTCACATAGTAGCATTGTTTAGCAGTAAACTTTAAACATAATATGTAAATTTCAATCAATATTACCGGCCTTCGTACCGTAGTAGGTTAGGTGCAGGCCTAAGATACGTGACGTCCTGGGTTCGAATCCCGGCTCGGGCATGGATGTTGTGTTGTCCTTTCACTTCACTCTCATTGGCTCTTACCTCGTTGTTAAATGGCCGTTAAACCCTCTCACCACACCAATATTTATTTTACAAATAAATATGCTTAAATATATTTATTTTTGCAAAAAAAGTAGTATTGTCTTCGATAATCATTTTAAATAAAAGTATTAACACCTTAATCGGGGATTACTTTAGACATTTTGGGACATTAAAAAAAAATATTATTCGCATGTATGGTAGTCCTGAATAAAGATATTTACTTGAGTTGAATTCCATAATATTAATATCCACATGAAATTTAACTAGTATTTGCACACAGTTGACAAACATATGTAATAAAAATATTTCAAGTGTCCTAAGTCACCACCGCATAAGGTAACATCAAATATTTGAGTTTTAAACATTTATTTGTCATAAAGCAGTATTTCTTTACAACTAAATACAAAGTCACACATAATTTTTTTCATTTTACTTCTGAGAACGTTTTTGCTTGTTTTACAATAGTTGGAACCGAGTCACAATGAGGTCCTTGTACTGTGGCCAGTGGTATGTAGAACAATTGAAGAAACTCCCTCTCTTACCCCACCGCCCCCTTCATTCAAGTATGTACCGTCTTATTGTCTGAAATATCCGCGGGCATAATTTCCTCAATTGAATTATTGGTGACGTAGGAGCGCGGGCATTGTTCGAACGTTTGTTCGCGCCACAGAGGTTGCTGGATCGATACATCTCGCAAGTAAAGCCCTGGCGATAAAGCCCGCACGACCTCTTTAATTTACAGTTTGTATTAAGTGGCTCATGGCTGCCTATTGCCGTGCGCTGTCACCCGTCAACCCCCCGCCCCTCCTTCTGTTTTGATCCCGCCTCGTTTATCGTGCAGTGGCAGGCTTTAATTCTGACGTCATCCCTCCCACACCCCTCCAATGCCACCATCTTCGGGTCCATGATTTATAAGTGGCCCGTAATTGTTTCAGCATTAACTGCTCCATGGTTTTCCTGATTAAGAAACCTGTCTAGTTAATACATTAACACTATGCCATCATAATTTGTTTATTATAACTTTTCAAGAAATAATACACCGTCAACAATAATTTTTTTTTGAAGCGTCGATGGAAGTCATGCTTAGCTATTCAGAACTATATAGAAGATAACCTCAGTAACAAATAACTAGAGATGATGTGTAAGGACCCTGTTTTTCGCGAAAATAATTTTGCCCCAGTTTGTTTCAGTGCCTTACGCGCACATCTACAATTGTGCTTCATGGTTATTGGCAGCGTGTCTGTGTAAAGAGCCGTATCTCAGTTGACTGAGCCAATTACAATAACGTTCCTACAACATTACATGTCTGTGATGTACCGGTAGAATACCTAGGCTCGTGACAGTTACAATATCCAATCACTGACCACGAAGCAGAACTGCAGATGTGCACGTAAGGCACCGAAACAAAGTGAGGCAAATTATTTTCGCGAAAAACAGAGGTCGCTAAGGTTTATAGCGGGAAAACTTGACTGTTTGCTGGTTTTCAACATACGTTCTAGTTTCCAGAGGGTTACTAGCTTTGCTTGTTCGTGGGGCTGTTACCATATTTGACTGAACCTATAAAAATTTCGCTATTGTAATATTTGATGCCTGTTATTTGTCTGTAGGCAGCTACATTGTGTCAGACGTATATCATCCAATCATACATGAATAGTGCCCGGTAGTTTTCGCGAAAATATTTTTGCCCCACTTTGTTTCAATGCCTTACGTGTGCACCTGCATCTCTACTTTGTGGTCAGTGATTGGATGCCGTAACATACAACGTCTGGAGGTTAAACCCGCAAATCATAGACGTTTTGTGTCACAGTTTTCCATATACTGATTGGCACAGTCAAATTAATAACAACTCTGCACAAAAACACTCTGCCAATAACCATGAAGTTTAGCTGCTGGTGTACACGAAAGACACTGAAACAAAGTGGGGCAAAAATATTTTCGCGAAAACTACCGGGCCCTATACATGATGCAAGAAACTACAGTGTTTTCAAGGGTAAGTTGGTAGGAAATATTTTTTTGCGATATACCATCATTAGAGGTAGTGTTTTCTGATGAAAATAATCACGCAGATTTTTGGTTTCAATGCCTCATGTGCACATCTGCAAGTCTGCAACGTGGTCAGTCATTGGCTTTTATTATCTCACAGCGTCTTGGGGATCTGCCTACAAATCACAGACGTGTGGTGTCGCAGTAACCTTGTTCTCATTGGCACAGTTAAATAAACTACAATACACTCCCGACTATCCGTGTGCGGATTATCCGATTTGCGGATTATCCGCGGAAATAATTTCACTTGAAATAGGTAAAAAGTTGAAAAAAATTTTTTTTTTTTTAAACATTCTTTGGTTATTTATAAATACATTCTTTGTTTACTCGCATAATGTTCACCAACATGTTATATCCGCAACTGTATTTTGAATGGCTGGAAGATTTAAGTATTTTTACAGCAGGAGGAACAATTATTCCGCACATGAATGGATTAACGAAATTGAACCTCGCGTCGCTTATGAATGGGTTAGCGAGATATTTCCTTTAATAAATAAGTTACGCGTAATTTTTTATTTGTGTTTTAGATTATTGGCGTATAAATCGTAATCGTCAAATTTAATAATCGAGAGTCAACTGTATTAAGTTGCTGCCTCTTACTGTAGGAACGAATTTTACATTTATTTTCTTTCTACTGAGATCTAAGAAAGGTTAAAATCGGATTATCCGCGATTTTGGATTATCCGAGTCATCGGCCCCCTCCATTAGCGCGGATAATCTGGAGTTGACTGTACTTCTCTACACAAACACAATATGCCAATAGCCACGAAGCAGAGCTGCATATGTGAGCGTTATGCTTTGATACCAAATGTTGCATAATTCTTTTCACCAAAAATCACCAGCTCTAACCACCATCTCTACAGATAACCTTCAGCGACGAAGCAACTTTTCGTCTTTCAGTTGTCTTTCAGAAGAGGTCAACCGACACATGCAGATAATCCTCATGCGACTCTCAAACATGTACTGGATTCCCCGAAACTCAAATTGTTCTGTGGCACGTCCTGCTAGATGGTATGGTCTTTTATATTTCGAGAGAATTGCCAATGTTTTTTGGTGAATACAATTTTGCATCAGCGTGTTCCAATGCCATTCGAACACACTTGCAGTACTGCTTCGTGATTATTGGTAAATACTGGAAAAATTGGCGCGTTGACTAGGCTAGCCTACAAGAATATATATGGGCTCACATTGGCTGCTCACTGACACAGAGATACCACATGATTGGTTCTACATTTAGTATTTTCAATATTATTAGCTGAGCTCTCTCCAGGAGGTGTGTAATAAGTCAAGGTACTATTACTAAATAGACACAAACCTACAGTTGTTTGGATTCTAGCTTGAGCCTAAATGAAAACGCGAACTATTCGGATCTCTAACTATTGGCAGTTTGTCTTTGTGCATAGGCATCTCTCACGTGACTGTGCCAGTCAGGACAAGATTACTCATACATAGAGACATGCAAAATTCGCGTTATCATTTGGTAGCAGGCTAAACTTCACTTTCCTATACATAACAGAGTATAATCTGCGATTCAATTGGCCACGAACTTTTATGTGTTGTCATTTACGTGTGTTACGTCTTTACAGATATTGGCCTCTCTACCTTGTAAGTATTCTCCGCGGCAAGTCTCGACAATATCGGCCAGCGGGAGACTTCGAACTAGCCTATAGTCACTTGGAGTCTAGTCAACTGTCAGAAAATAACGCGAATTTTGCATGTCTCTACGTCATACATCATACGTATGTGATATTAAGGGCGCCGCCTACCCGCGCGTGAGAGGCTCAAAAGTGAGGGAGACATAAGGTCGACCTTGAAGCGCACATCAAATGCCGCGTCGCCTCAACGAGCCAAGCGCTGAACTAGAGTGCAAGCTTCCCGCCGAACTGTTTTTACTATGGGACATTAAGCGGCGACCATATAATTGTATTGGTGGAAAGTCTGCAACTAAGTTCAGTGCAGGTCGCAATCTGAGTTTCACATACATCCTGCTAGTACATTTTGAAGTACGGCAGTCAGAAAAGGCCGTTTTTAGCCATGTTGGAGGGCTTAGAAACAGTGTTTTTTTATGAGCGTGGCGTCTTAACAATGAGGTTCCGACCTTGTCTGAAGTTTGTTTTCTTTTCGTACGTTGGCACAATGGGCACACGGGTAATATTTTCGTAGAAAAAACCTGTTTACGAACACGCTGCACGCATTTGAAGTGTGAGGTAGGCGGCCGCCTTAATGTAGAACTCTGAGACTCCTAGAGTTAAGGCTGTTAGGTGCTGAAGAATTACAATATTATATTTGTATGACATAGTGTTAGTTTTGTAGACGTTGCTTTTATGTACAGTTTCCGCTTACAAAAAAATTAGCGTAGCCAGTTTTACCATAACAGCATTTAAATGTCAACAATAGAATATTTTTACTTCATACAAAACTTGAAAACCAATAAACATTATGAAATGAAATAATTCACAATATACCTACATGTCCTTAACTTCTGCTTGAAGTACGTAAAAATCCTATTTTAAACAATTTTTGTATTTATAAAACATTCTAAAGATTTTTTTTGTTTCTTTTAGCAATTTTTTTAAATATAAAATTATTTTATAATGGGTTTAAATGCTTCAAGCCGTAGACCGTAACGTGTAGTTTCAACGTGATTTTTTTTTATTTCATAATGTTTATTAGTGACCGAGTTTTGTATGAAGTAAAATTATACAAATGTTGACTTTGAAATGCCATTGTGGGAAAACTGATTGAGCTAATTTTTTTTTTTTCATAAGAGGAAAATATTGGCTACTCTCAAAAGTAATGTCTACAAAACTAAACCTACTTTATATTAACAAAAGTCATGGTTTTTCCGCATTTGAACGCCTTTAAGAACATCCAATCATTAACCACGAAGAAGAGCTGCAGGTGAGCACTTAAGGACGTTCCAGAAGGAAAAAAAATCAAAACTTTATATTTGTATGTACAAAATATTAATTTTGTAGACGTTACTTGGGAGCACATTATCCTCTCACAAAACAAAAATTTAGCTCAGTCATTTTTCCCTTAATGACATTTCAAAGTCAAAATTTGCACGATTTTAGTTCATATGTTCCCCGAAAACCAATCAACACATTGAAAAAAAAATTAACGGTAAAAGTACATGTCACTGGCTGGGGCTTCACGTACATAAATACCAAAAACTAAAATTTTCTGGGAAAAAATAGAATTCTTAAAATAGAAAAAAATAAATTTAAGAAATTCTTTTCTCGAAAATCCGGTGTCCCTAAAAATATTAAAATATTGGAATTAATATTGGCTCAGTCAAATAGGGTAACTGCCCCACTTACGAGCAAAAGCCAGTAATATTTTGGTAAGCAGAACGAACGTTGAAACCCAGGAAACAGTCAATTTTTCCCGCGATAAACCGTCATCTCTAGCGATGACTCGAGGTCGGAAACTGTGCCGCGCTCACAGACGAAGGTTTGAAGAGGTGTGTGAACCACCTCAGTCCCAGCGCTAGGGCCTACGACAAGGGGCAGCAGGTCGCACGACGCTGCTGCTTGGGCGGGGAGATATCTGATCGCATGGACTTCCCAGGGAATTTGGGTCGTTTGTGCGAGGTTCATTCCCGCCCGTGTCGAGGAGGGTCGAGAGCTGCAGAAGACACGAGATTATCATAACAGGGTCGTCCTCCGAGAGTGGTGCTCTAGGACAGTTCTCAAGGTCAAGTGGTTCAAGCCAGTGACTTTGAATTTTTTTAAAGCAACGCAATTTTCATATCGAAGAATCCTTACATTGTTTTGTCATAAATATGGCATAATTTGTATCTAATTAATTTGATAGTAATAAACCTATTTTTTTTTATTTTTTTTAGATTTTTTTGCCCAAATTTTTTTTATGAATTTTGAAATAAATGTATGC
Source organism: Medauroidea extradentata (assembly GCA_003012365.1). Taxonomy (NCBI): domain Eukaryota; kingdom Metazoa; phylum Arthropoda; class Insecta; order Phasmatodea; family Phasmatidae; genus Medauroidea; species Medauroidea extradentata. Next base: position 38,825 of record PNEQ01102935.1, read on the forward strand.
CGAAATCAAGCAAAATAAATTTTTTTTTGTGAACGAACGTTCCATTGTTTTGTAAAATCCCTGCATAGAAGAGTACGCCACATGGTAGTTTTCAATTTTTTCAAAGCAGTCCGTTCATAATTTTCAGTGTTTTTTGCACCAAAGTGAATAAAACTTCCTAGCCAGACCTTAAGGTGTCTCCCTAGCTAGGGTACATGTGGGTGTGTGAAGCACACAATTTATGGAGCACTAAGGGTGCTACTGGCCAGCGTATTCAATGCACTTCAGCCACTGAATTTTTGGTGAAATGAATTTTAAACAAATTTCTTTCAGAGCCTTACGTGCACATCTGAAGTTCTGCTTCGTGGTCAGTGATTATATGTTTTAATCTTTCAGTGACTAGGAATTATGCCTGCACTAAAAACATATTTTATAACAACTACAAATTATTTTGTAGGTATATACTCTGCAAAATTTATTTTGTGCGTCACCATAAACAATTTTTTGTTGACAGCACTAAAATATTGTGACCGTCACAAAATTATGTGCTTTTGTTGTTGCTTCAAAATAATTTTGCAAGGAAGACTTCCTACAAAATTTTTCTTTCAGTGTGCAAGTTTCAGGCATTTGGGGTCTAAAAAATTATTCTGATTCACACAGTCCATTCAGCGACAGCTGCACAAGTTCATACTAACTATGAAGTACAACTGCAGAGGTGTACGTAAGGCATTGAAACAAGTTAGTACAAAAGACTTTTCCAAAAAAATCAGTGACTTTGAGTATCATCTCTACGCGCATGTCAGTCATCTATGGCCTACAGTACTTTAGTGTTATTCTTTTTCCAATGGGACTTTAAACCAAGTGACCCGGGTAGCACTAATTATCTATAGCCAAGAATTTAAGTCTATACATTGACATGCCGCTTACTTCTAAGTCTCGATCCTACTTAATTAATTTGTAGAAAAATATGATACGAAATTGGCAAAAAAAATTATGTTGACCTGATCGCTGCCAAACTTTACAGGATCACCCGCTGGGCTAATCTCAAGTGTGTCCCTGAAAATTTAATCAAAATCGCTCCAGCCGTATTGTAGTCCATAGGGAACATATATTCACGTGTGTGTGTGTGTGTGTTCAAAGCGCAACACACCTTTTCTACCTTTGTTTTTCGAATCGTCTAGACAAATTCCCAGGTACAGAAGTCTTAAAAGAAAAAGTATTTTTAGCCATGTAAGAGGCCCCAAAATAATGTAACTAACAAGTAGGGACACGTGATTTTTCGCGAAAATATTTTCGTACTAACTTGGTTCAATATCTTACGTGCACAACTGTACCTCTGCTTAGTGGTGATTGGCAGCGTATCTCTGTTCGCTCATTTAACTGAGCCAATCAGGACCAGGTCGCTGGGACACCACACGTCTATGATTTGCGGGTAGAACCATAAGACGCCGAGAGTAGGAAACTTCCAGTCACTCTGTCACTTACCATCAAGTATATGCCATTCGGAATAAAGTGAACACTAAAGATTTAACCTTTGAAAAAATCACTAGCAGTTACTGCATATAAGTCAACATTAACAACAGTTACATTATTGTTTGTATGGTTGGTAGCGAATAATAGCATGTAGTTCAGTGTATTTTCATATATGAATACAGCATTAGTGAAACAACATGAAAATGCAAACGACCTCTCTGTATTTAATATTCTTTAAAATGTTTATTTAAGTTCTTATTGACCTACCAACTGACTGTATAATTTTATTTAATTAGGGCAAGCACAAAGCGACGCAACCGAGCCGATTGTCGTTGGCGCACGCCGCTAATGCTTCGCGCCACAGAGGTAGTTTAAAGTTCCACCGACAGATGTCATCAGAGTTAGGTTTTTGCCGCTTCGCCAAGCTTCGCTTGGAAGCGAATTGAGTCATTCAGTTTGTTTGTCCGTTGTGTAATGAATATGGGTTTCTGATAAACACATTCAAAAGTACTAGAAGTGACTGTTTATGAATATAATTGGTAAATTATGTGAAGTTATTAGTAATGTAAGTTGTTTTGTTTTATGATCGCCAGCCTGAGTATCTGAAAATAGAAACAGCATTTTTTTTTCTGTTTCACACATTAAGAAAATACATTATTTATTGTTTCTTTTAACGTGCGTCGTCGTCGTTCATTGCAGTATGCTGAACGGAATTTGTATTCTTGAGTTGCGTGTGTCGTGTGTGTTTTTAGTGGTGGTTTAAGTTTAAAAGTTAGAATATACTGTGCATACATTTACGAGATTCGTAACAGTAATAGCGCTGTTCGAGTAGACACAGAAACCAGTGTTCTAAGACGTTAACTCGCAGGTATTTATAACTAAGATTACTACTGAGTGTAGCATATATTCAGCACCCGTGCATTTAATAAGTAGATATTGTAGATAACATTAATCGGAGCACTGTAATGTAAATGTAAACATTGTACAAGCCTATGTAAATAAAAGCACGTGGCAATGTTAGTGTTTACATGCAGTGGCGGAAAGATATAAACAGGCAGAAAATAGAAATTAATCAGGCCTTTTTTGAGTGCACACTTTATTCCGAATCACCTATAGAACTGCAGAAGTACATATTACTATAGACGGAAAAAATTCGCGGGTTGATTGACGTGTACCGTCGTTTCCTCATGTGTAGAGATGATGGTATATCGCGGGAAAACTTGACGGTTTGCTGGATTTCAACATACGTTCATCTTATTACATCATTACTAGCTTTATCTTGTACGTGGAGCTGTTGCCTTATTTGACTGAGCCAATAAGAATCCCGCTATTGTAATATTCGATACATGTTGTTGGTCTGCAGACAGCTACGTTGTTTCAGACGTACATTGCTCAATCATATGTGTTTCAAGAAACTACAGTGTCTTCAAGGATATGTTGGCCCATAACATTTTCGCGATGAACCATCATCCCTACTCATGTGCCATCCGAGGCCGTGCTGTCGCGAGACCGAAAGCCGAAGCTTCCATAACTCGCTGGGTGTTTGTCAAATCGAATGCTCCCCGACAGTCTAGTTTTAAGCATTGGAACGGTGGCGGGGCGCATGTAACTGATTTAGCTGGGCTCCGGACCCGTCACTGACCTGTAGGTTAGCCTCCAAGAACATATATGTACTCAAGTATACAGTAGCTTCTCATTGGCTGCTCGCTGACACAGAGATACCACATTATTGGTTCTACAATTAGTTGCTTCTTTATTATTGCCTGAGCGCCCTCCAGGAGGTGTGTAATATGTCAAGGTTCAATCCTAAAATCATACATAAACCTACAGTTGTTTGGATTCTAGCTGGGGTCTAAATGAGAACGAGAATTTTTTTCAGGTCTCTACATATAAGCAGGGCTAGGAATATTTCGCGAGTTCAACGACCAACGTGCTATAATCCATTATCCTGTGTATATCGAAGCCCTACCATTTGTCCATTACCTGCTACTCATTCAGACAGCAGACAATGAACGAATAGACGAGGCTTGAGTATGCATAGGATATTGGACTCTAGCCATCAGGTCATTGAACTCGCGAAATTTTTTCTAGCCCTACACGTAACACATTGAAATACGTTGGTACAATTTTTTTTTTTTTTTTTTTTTTTTTCCCGTGAAAATGAGGAGCTCCTACTAACTTGTATGATGAATTTTCAGAATAATGGCCACAACATGTAAATAATTTACGTAGTTACAGTAACAAATATTCACAATGTGTGTTTACAATATTACGTGTACCTCGTACAAACATAAACATTACTAAAACCGTTTAAATGTTCTGTGAACAGACGTCTTAAGAGTGCGTAGCAGATAAAAAAATGCTGAAATCATCAATTGATTTCTACGCTTTTTTCGAAGCCAATATGGATAAAATACTCAAAGACAATCCTAGATAATGGTATTTGCCAACTTTACGAGTAAATGCTTGTCCGGAATTACTCATTCGTTACGCGTGATCTCTTGCGTCGCAGTTAAATGCATGAGGTTCCGGCGTCAGATATTGCGCCTCAGAAGTTCGTAACACTGGAAACAATTTTGTTTAAAACGTTGGCTAAAACTATTGTCTAGGATTGCTATTGTTTAATTTTCGCATAATGGCTTCAAGAAACCTACACTTATAGATTAATGCTTTTAGCGTTGGATTATGTACCACGCTCTCTTAACATACTTAAATAAAATGTATGGCGGAAACGGATAAATTCAAGATGGCGGGGAAGGACCCCTCTTTAAGTCCTCCCGGGATGGAACCTGTGGTTTGGGTCTGGAGCGAGAAAATGAAGGGGGTGTCTGGGTTGTTTAAGGGGAGGGGTATCCTGTCATGGGCGCTGGCCGTTTTATGCCGGCGCAAGGGGATAATCGCTTTAGCGAGCAAGCCTCCCCCTTCTCTCATCCACATCACCCAGCCGAGCTTCGCCAATTGAAACGCAGAAATTAACAGGAAGCAATCAGAGGGGTGGGCGAGGGATGTGGGTTCGCTGGAATGGTTAGGGTGTGGGAAGGGAGTGTGGGTGGATGACGACCGTGGATAGCAGTCGTGAAACCTTGAATATCACCCGGCAGTAGCGGGGAAAGTAGCCAGTGAAAAATAACCTCGGTAAACGGTTTTGGGCGGGGAGGGAGGCTAACATAGCATTGATACGACTGCCAGCGGCACAGGAATATAATTACAGCACGCTGGGTCGTTGACGAGGCCTGGAATACCGTCCGTGCGCTAGCTACGAGTCCCTGGCGTGTATGCGTACGTCGTATTAAGGCCTCGCTCTTTAGTTTTGCAGTAGTTTCGAAAATATATTTTTTCAACAAAAATTAATACATATATAAAAAATTCATTATGTCAGTTTTAACACTTATATATCACCGTTTGTAGCTGAATTTTTCTGTTGTAATACACCAAACTGATGTTTAGGTTTTAGCCCCTGAAATAGCACATATTTTGTTGTCAAAATAAGCCAAAATGAAGCAAAATAATTTTTTTCTATCAAACGGTACATTATAAAAAAAAAACGCTGTGGCAAGATCGTGTATCGTATGACTGTACACAGTGTCAAATTTTTTCAATGCATTTGGTTAAAAAAATATTTGAGTTATTGGCAATTGTTTGAAATAAATGAAAGATCGTGGCCTCAAGGGGCCTCCCTACCTGCACTTCAAATGCGTTGCAGCGAGTTACGGCTAATCTGGTTTTTTTACGATACTATCTAACGCGCATTAAATTTTTATACCTACGAAAAGAACACAAACTTCAAAATATGTCACTATAGTTTTAAAAATTCGGCAAGTTTATTAGAAACATCATTTTTTGGCCCCTCAAAATTGCCAAAAATGGATTTTCCAGACTGCCGTATCCAGAATAATAACAACAGGAGTGTAAAATCCCAACTGCAGAAACAAGCGTTAGACTTTGAACTATGCTGTCTACAAATACCATAGCATGTGGTCACAGCTTAAGGCCTTGTGACGGAGTTTTGCAGTGTTTTAGAAATTTTTTTTTTATTGCTACCTAATACTCATATCAAAATTTCGCTTTACAGTTTTGTCACTTATATGTTATAATTTGTAGCTGAATTTTTTTTGTAGAATTATACTGAACGGTTTTTTAGATTTCATTACCCAAAGTACCACGTTTTTCGTCGTGAAAATAAGCAAAACTTAAGGAAATTATTATTTTGCTGGCGAATGGTACATTATTTAAAAAAACGCGTCCACAGTATTGTGCATCGTGTGATTGCACATTGACTAATTTTTTTTCAAAACTTTTGATTAAAAAATATTTGAGTTATTGGCACCAGTCTGAAAAAAACTCGGGAACAAGCCCTTAAAGTCCCACAGTAAAAAGGATAATAGTAAAGCACTGCACGCCAGCTGAGTGGCTTGCACGGAGAGGCGATAATGTATTACATACGTGGGTCAACGACAACCTTACTGCTACTACCTCACACACGCAAACTCAGCCCATCTAGGGAGGCCCCTTAAGAGTGAGAGTTAGTCGCCATCTTGAATTTTTGTATTTTGTGTCATAACTTTTTCTCTGAGTAAATTTATGCAACTTTGACCTAACTACAGAATATAATATATATCAAGGGAATTTTATATAATCGTAAATATTTGTTTGTCGTTAATGTAATTCGAGATTTAATTGCAGTTAATAAATTAATAAGATTTTTCAAACTGAAATGCGAGCCTCGAATAACATTAACGACTAAGATTTATAGTGTCTTAAATTCTCTTAATTTGTATTATATTCAATAGTTAGGGTAAAGTATCATAGATTTACCCAGAAGAAATGTAATGACACAAAATACAAAAATTCAAGATGGCGACTATCTCTCACTCTTAAACCCCATGCACGCTACGGTAAAGCCCAGTTCCCTGTTCAAGGTGACTTTGATCGTGTGACAGGCCGACTAGTGTGCAAGTAGTGAGCATGCAAGGTCTTTGCATTCTAGCTAGAACCATTTAGAAGCCGTTCTAATTTTCATGCACTTCTTGTGCAAGTCGTTTGTTTATGTTTTTATTTTGTTCGTATACGTATGTTAATTTATTCTGATAATGTTTATTTTAGAGTAGAACACAAGCTGAACCCTCGTATAGTTAGAAAAATATTATTTGTCAGTATATAACCTGTGTGTAACAGATGCATTTTATAGTAAAAATGACAAGTTCTATACTGTAGTTAATTACGGCAGTAAAAATATTTTGAAAATTTAAAAATAATCAAAACAAAAAAAAAAGAGCCCTGATATTTCGAACATTTTGTTTGAAAGATGAGTGCATTCATGCTAGCACGCCAGTACTATTGTGTTCATGAAGCCTGTATGCAAGTTGGTTTATACTTTCTTGTTAACCGTTGCGTGATCAATTTCTTCAGTAAAGCTAACCTTGTGTACTGGGCTTAACACAGGCTGTGTTCCTAACACTCAACACTAGCACACGCTCTCTCAGTCACTCTCTCACTCGCTCCAAGAGTTCCCGCAAATGATTTCGGAATATGTACACACCCGCACTCTACTGTCAACATTGTAATCGTTGGTATCGTGCATCCAGTGTCTTGTTCTTAAATATTATGATTATTAATTGACACACACTGATAATACACTGGACGCAAAACGTGAGAGAAGAAAACATATAAGTAAAACTCCCTGGAATATAATCAAAGTGTGCATATAGCAGTATTTTACAAACACTCGCTACAAGCACTCGCAATATACATTATGGGTACGGACCGCTGTTTTCCGCGACAGGAATTTTGCCCCAGTTTGTTTCGTTGTCATTCCTGCACATCTGCAATTGTGCTTCATGGTTATTGGCAGCGTGTCTATGTGAAGAACCACATCTCATTTGACCGAGCCAATTACAGTTACGTTCCTCCGACGCCACACGAGAAGGTTAAAACATACAATCACTGACTTTGACGCAGAACTGCAGATGTGCACGTCAGGCACAGAATCAAAGTGGGGCAAAATTATTTTCTACTTATGAGCACTTGAAGCCATTGACATTTATAAGTAAGTGATGTCTTGTCAGGTTTGGTGGTCAGTTGCAATTGTAAACACCTTCACTGAAGTTTGCAGAGGTCATAATTTAGAACTACTAGGCTTTCAGTCGGTATGTTTAGTAGCAGACACTAATAGTTAGGACCCGGTAGTTTTCGCGAAAATATTTTTGCACCACTTTGTTTCAGCGTCTTACACACCTGCAGCTCAACTTCATGATTATTGGCAGAGTGTTTTTGTACAGAGTTACAGTATTATTCATTTGACTGTGCCAATCAGTACACGGATAACTGCGACACAAAACGTCTGTGATTTGCGGGTTTAACCTCCAGACGTTGTATGTTACGGCATCCAGTCACTGACCACAAAGCCGAGATGCAGGTGCGCACGTAAGGCACTGAAACAAAGTGCTGCAAAAATATTTTCGCGAAAACTACCGGGCCCTAGTAATAGTTATTACTGGTCTACGTCTACAGGCGAAGCAAACAGAACAAAATTGACATTAGTAAAAATGTATTTGAACACCAATACTTTATATATTACCTATTTTTTCCTTCCAAATCACGTGACACACATAAAACTGAGCTGCTAAGGTGTCATTTTTATAATGTAATTGTCTTTCTCCATTTTGTGGTTACTTCTATACGTATCTAACTATTTCAATACCAAAACATTTTATAGTTAATGACATATTTCTAAAAATAATTATTTAAAATCGGATGCACATCATTATTAGTGTTCTGCCTACAAAGAGCTTTTCTCACGGCAATTCTCCGTTTGTTCCGCTCTTCCACCATTCACTGCAGGTTCGTGTAGTTTCCGCTTCTTGTGACGTCATATAATATTTTGTATCTTCTCCTTATTCCTGTTAATATATTTCCACAAATCACTTCCATAGTTTCTGTACGCAAGCAGTCCCTTCTCAGTGAGTGCCTTATCCAGTTCTTCTTCCTCTCTCTTATAATGTTCAATATTCTTCTTACACCAACTTCTTGCAATACTTCTTTACTGGTAACTCTTTACATCCAACTTATTTCTTTTCGTCCTCCTTCACATCTACATTCCAAAATGCAAATTTGTCTAAATATCACATTTCACTGACGACATAAAAAATTGTGATAATTTTGAAATTAAATATATACTATAACGTACCATAAAACAGGGTGAGATTATGCAAAGTGGGCTGAGATTGCGACAACATAATTGTGTGTATAATGTATAGGGATCCTGTTTTTTCGCGAAAGTAATTTTGCCCCAGTTTGTTTCAGTGCCTTACGTGTACATCCTTCATGGTTATTGGCAGCGTGTCTGTGTGAAGTAAGTAACGTCTCTCATTTGACTGGGCCAATTACAATAACGTTCCTGCAACACCACACGTATGTTATTTGCTGGTAGAATCCCTAGTCTCGTGACAGTTAAAATATCCAATCACTGACCACGAAGCAGAACTGCAGATGTGCACGTAAGGCACCGTAACAAAGTGAGGCAAAACTCTTTTCGCGAAAAACAAAGGTCCCTAATAATGTAGTAAGACTTTCCTGTTCTAAAGTAGTTTTTGGTACAAATTAAAGGGTTCGATTTATCCTTCAAGACTATGTATTTACGCTTTTATTTGACGTTATCTGTAGGTATAACTTATATAAATTAGGCTGTCACAATCTCACCCTACTTGATATGATCTCAACCCGTTCTACAGTATATGATTCAGAGTTGACGAAGTGCTATGAACTGCGACATAGAATGATCCACGATGGACGCTATAGTAAATCCGCATATAGCGAGCTGTAGCAGAAACCGCTGTAACATAGCGCCTGCTTCATATTACAGATATGTATAAATTTAATTTATTAGTCTTTGACGGCGCTGTAATCGTCTATTTTTACTTTGTCTATGCAAATACTATCCCCGAGCCAGAACACGTTTTGAACTTTGTCTATGTGTTGAGTGTAAACTTATCATGGTCAGGTGAGTGATTTATACAGTCTTTTGACGATTTAAATTTTATTTTTATTTAATGACCATATATTTGCCTGATCTGGGCGTTGAGGCGACCGTGCTCGTACATAGTAGAAAGAAGTAATTCAGCGCAAGACTCAACAACCACGTAACAAACAGAAGAAGGAGTTTGTGATAGAATATTTTTTCGTGAAAAAAAAGGGAGAAGAACGTTTTCGGCCACCAAACACGACGGACGTAGACCATTGACGGGAAGGTAACCAGCTGTATAGACGAGGATTGAAACGTCATTCTGCAGTGAAAACTGGTTCTGCACTTCAGTACCACGTTGGTTTGGAAAATTTATCCTGTTGCGAGACTTTCACAACGGCTGAAGTATAAATACCGTGGGTCACAAGTTCAGGTCGTCCGCATGAAGAAGACGTCTCCGTTCGAGGTGCTGGAAGAAGATCCGAGTCCTGAAGAACTGTCCAACCTGATGCCCTAACTGAGAGGTTGAGCGGAAAAGTGTTCGTCGCCTCGTCACGTTTCGAGGGTTTCCGGAATTCGTCTCTAGGACGAGGTCTGCAGAGAAGGTCCCAGTACTCCATCCATCACTAGATGTCCGGTTCCTTCATGACTACAAGGATACGATGTCAAGGATGGGCGATTTTTTGGTGAGACAAACTTCAACTTCGCCGTCATAAGAAACATTTGAAAATCCCGAAACATAGAACGACGTTTGCAGTTTATCTCGGAACGAATTAGAGACGTGAGATGTAGATATTTCCTAAATCAGAGTATAAGAAAACTGTGCTATTTAATTCTCAGTAACCAATTATGCGACCCCAGTTCAAAGCTATGCCGGAGCAACGAACTCTGTCCAAGGAAAATCTACGTCCTAAGAATCAGAAACTGACCCAGTTTTGAAATTTTGAAAACGATTCGAGTCATGGTAGTCTTATTGTGTAGGTCAGGTTTTATATCTGGTCACGGTATTCATACACTCCACTAATACCCACTTTGTAAAGTTAAATTTTAGAAGCTTTCTTTAGTAGTTCTAGTTCCTGACTCTGTCTGTAGAAGTCATTTCACTTGACCATAGATTCCTTTCAAATATCAAGAATATTAAATGCACCATATTTGAACACAAATTTATCATTTCTTTAAGTAATTATATGACTTCTGCAGGTGTTTCCTGTTTCCGACTAGATCTGTAGTCTAGAAAGAAAAGAAACTACTGGCCTTTCTTGTGTAAATAACACGGTCCAATAAACCATTATAAGTAATAGTTACAATTTATATTACAACAGCTAACAAGAGCGGCAGCACTGAAGAAGTTAGAATATATTTTCTTACTTTACCCACCAGGCTGTCTCGTCACCTTATTACCTTGTCACATCCACATATTCGTATACATATTAATTAATACAAAGTCATCTGGATCCGTGTGCTAAATCACACCCAAGCATCTAGATTCACATTCTTGTATACTGCAAACATTAGAATTCATATTTGGACTCACAACTACGATTAACTTTCAAATTTCACTTTCGGGCATCTCTTTTAGGTCTCAGTGTTAGATCTAACAATTCGGCTTTTACGTTACACCTTACTTTTAGACATCGAAATAGATGTTGATAAGTGCTCTTTGTCACTTAATATTCCATCAAGTGATGCCGGAAAGCGGACGGAAGAGTGTAAGGAAATCAAAAACATAAACTCTGTAGTAGTTCTTAATTGTTTAGCATATTTTATCTCATTTCATGATCCCGCAAACCTCAGATAAATCTGAAACGTAAAGGAACAGCATTAACGCAGGTTTTATTTGTACTTCGTCCGTAAGAGATAGCAGTGAGTGAGTGAGAAATTATGGTCAGAGCTTAACAGCGAGGTCATTAGTGAGGAGGGACATGAGATGATAATGGAGCAGTAACGCTATGAAAGGGCGGAGGAAACGGGAGATCTCCGAGAAAACCCGCCGACCAGCGGCATCGTCCGCCACGATTCCCACATGCGAAAATTCTGGCACCGACCCCGCTGGGAATAGAACCTGGTTCGCCTTGGTGGAAGGCGAATGGTCTGACCATTCGGCCACCGTGGCCCCAAGAGATAGTAGCTCATGACCATATTATGTGGTTTTCTTTTCAGAAACGCCAGCAAATTACACTTATTGGAAAGAAAAGTAACTAATAGAATATGTCAGATAAAACGTGTGAAACATTTTAAGAAATAACATAATTATTAAAAATATGCTAACATCTGATAAGCATAAAATGCAACACTAGCAACTATTGTTTGTCTGTTATGAAAATAAATCAAATTAATTTAATAAAGCAACTGTTCAATTAGTTCGATTTACTTAGCTACCTAACTGAGTTATTACAGCATACGACATATATTAATATTGAAATAACAGAATATTTAGGAATACAAAAGAAAAATAGCTGGTAGGGCGGTTACACGCCAACAAAATGACTTCACTGGCCAGCAACATGGCGGAAAAGCCGGCCGCCAAACAGCGTAAGGCGGCTGCCTTTCTAGAGGGCAGCCAGGCCAAAAAGAAAACTGCTATAAAGTGCAGGAGGCAAACTGATATGTGACTGGTATCAACAGTTCAGGACAGCCAATAAGCTGTGAAGTTAACTGGTACGAAACGAGCCTTCACATCATTTGACGTCTGTTGTGAAAATTCATTTTTAAAGAACCTATTCAGTTGCAGCGTAGAAATTTTTAGAGGACTGGTGCAAGAATTGTATTCTATATGTGTTATCGAATAATTAATGTGAAATAAGCAATACGAAGTTTTCTTAATAATTCTGTGCCTAATGTTCTATTCCTTTTGAGAACCTGACACTCGAATCAGATTATTAGAGGTAATAGAAATCCTCTGAAGACTTTTTCCACTACCCGTGAATGGCAGCGATGTTACGAGTCTGGTCTGATCACTACAGGAATGTCCTAGACGATTTTAAAATTGCCTTAAATGTACAATTGAAGGTCCAAAAATTAACTTGATCCAAACGATGTTAGGATACATACCACATAGGTAGTTGCGTTAAGAATTGTATGGAGGCCTTAGTTTTCAATTTCTTGCCAGACGTAACACAGATGTATTTACACGACTGGTAACATGCGGCCAACAAACTACCGACTGAACAGACTGTCGTGTTTGTGCATGGTTTCGTGATCTATGTTCCCGCAATTCTCATTGCTCTCACCTCTCCCTGCACAATTGTATTATGGGCTGAGAATTCAGTTCATAGTACGCGCAAGTGTCGCCACTACCTGCATGTGTTTCAGACCTTGTGCGGCTGAGTTCATCATACAACTTAATACAGGGCGGCAAGTAAGCTAGACGAGAGCAGTTGAATGCACATGTCGAAGGAGATACGCCCCTTGCAATCGCAGTGAACGGTAGTAAGAACCTTCTCACTATGCAACGGTCACATCTGAGGGCTGAACCACAGGAAGCCACCTTGCTGGGGACGAGGTCTATCCAACCTCTACGAAACCACTTCGTCAACAAGTCCGTCTACGAGGCGAACCAGACCAGCTACCCAAGGACTCACCCTGTAAGTATCTTCCTAAGCAGTAGTTCACAACCACAAACACTTAAGAGTCCAACCCGAGATCGGCTTAGCACAAGGCTGAGTCCTCACGCCGATAACCTGAGCACCTGCGAAATACAATGCATCTCAGTTTTTACCCGAGTAGGTGTCCACCATCCAGGGCTCCAGAACTCCTTCTTCAGATCAACATTACCCAAGATCCGCAACACAGGACACTACTGTGCGCCTCAGTTGAGACATGCTATCTGTTCGTCGGTTGCACAACATGCTGGGACATCCGTACAAACTTCTGGAAACTGGCTTAAAAACTCCGCAATGGACCTGTCCATTGTTCATCATGGGGGGCACCACTTTCCCTGTCTTCGTCCTCACTCCATTAGCCGCTGTGCAAGCACGACGTTTCCAGCCCTGACCTCGAGGAGGTGCAGATGGACCTGAGTGCGAGAGGCTATATATTCGCATCAACCTTATTGCCGTTAGCGACGATTACAGGGGTAGTGGGAAGGCAGGACAGGGCGCAGTTGACGACTCGCATCCTCTGCATCCAGCACCCACCGGAGTTTTCCAGCCAACTGAGGGACGTTCTTACTAGGCGAGGAGACTTGTCATGTCGCACTAACCAACCTCATACAATGTGCCTTCTTGGTTAATGCATTTGTTCTCGCCACATTAAAGTACATAGCACATTTTTCCCGCTGCCACGTCATTGCAGTGCTAGAATATTTCAGTGTTTAAGGTGAACTATTTGGCAGTTAATTATAATCAAACACACACTACAGGAAGTAGTGCACACTAAGGTTATAAATTTATAGAAACACAAAGATGTAATAATGTTAATAGGTGCATGCAGGTTTTATTTTTAATCCAATTTTAACAGGAAGGTATACCACGTACCAAACTTCTTTCATTCTGTGCAAGAATGTTTCTGAACCAGAAAATCAGCAGTATGTCTACTACACAACAGATACTATACACAGTTTATAAAGAATGTATAGTTTTATAAAACTGCCAACTTTCAAATTAGTGAAATATCCATTCTGAAATAAACTTTTATCTGCTGATAAATATTTAAGAAATTATGAATACTTTTAATCAAAAGTTATATACCAGTTTAAGAGACTTAAATTGATTCTAGAAAAATCTTGAAGTCCAAAGCTTCTTGTGACATTAACAAATGGAATAGCGAGATTTTTACGCTTCACTGTTTTTAAATATTGGGTATATTCCTAATACTAAATGCCGAATATAGTTTATTTAAGAGTGTTATTTATTTAGTACTTATATATATCTATATATAAGGCCTATATATGATTACACGAGGTCATTGTGAACACTTTTTTTTATAATATTTGTTGTTTGAATGTTTGTGATTTAATTGACTATGGATATAGCCTATCACGTTAACAGACACTACATTATTGAGTTAATTTTATGTGTTAATTATCCTGTCTAATAAATTAAATACCTTAAAAAAATATATGTAACGTTTCACGTACAATTTTAAATTTAAATATTTAGCTGCACAGTTTAAAATCAGATAAAAATATTGTATGTCAAATGAGTTCTTAATTTAGTCATAGGAAATACTGCTTCGAGGAATTAATTTTTGCTTACATTCCTCAGATGAGTTTGTAAAATGAACAATTGCAAGATGGCGACATTGCGACGCCCTTACATAATCAATGTTAATAAAGCTTGCATGTACCCGTGGTGCTCTTAGTTAACTAAAGATTCGGTGCAGTAGCTTTGCGCTCTCCTTCCCCGCAGTAAAGAAGCATGGTCACAGTATAATTGAGTGAGAACGATTTTAGTCACCGATTAGAGACCTCCCTAGATACACTATTCCTGTGTGTGTTAGACACTATTATACTGGTGCTATCAGTACATATAAATACATTTTTCTAGTTTAACTAAAGTATTACAATTCGTCTATTTCGGTAAAAGGATTTTACAGCACTTAATCAAGGTATTTAAGAACCAATCAGGCTAAAATGAAAAGGTACAACACAACATACATGCACGAGCCTGGTTTGGAACCCAGGACCTCTCGCACTGTAGACTCGCACCTACACTGCTAGAAATTACGGAAAAGTACAGGCAAAAAATTATCCAGAAATATTTTTAAAGTAACGGACACTAAGTTTTTCTTGATAACAGAACCCTTTGTAAAATTATGGACAATCCGTTTTCTGCAAAAAATTAAATTTCTTTAAGCTAGTAGCACTTCATTTTACAGAAATACAACATATTCCTGTTTACTACGTTTTCTCGAGATTCTGATGCACTATTTAGTAACCTGAATAATGTTTCATACTTGCTGGGATTCAAACCCACGACCTTATAATTGCCAGGCAGAAGCTTTAACCATTATACCACAGCGACAATTTATCAGTGAGTTCCATACAGTGGTAAGATATCAACTTTATAAATTACAACTTTTGTATTTGATATCCTGATTTTAGAGTACCTCATTAGTTACATTATGAGAAAGAGATTTTATTCTATAGAAATAAACATCTTTAAAGGTACATACCCGCTAGCATGGAACACAGAGAACAGGTGCGATTTTTTTCAGCTGTGATGAAGTGAGGAGATTGTAAGATGTGTGTGGCCATTGAGTGGGATAGACTAGAAGGTTATGTCATAAGGAAATGGAGGGGTATGCTTTAAGACAGGACAGGGGTATATCATAAGGAGAGCAGGGCTATTACAGGGAGGGGGTATGCTATAAGGGTAGAGATAGGTTAGTAAAAGCATAGGGTGCTGAAAAGGGGGCAGACATCCACTTCCCCCTCATGGTTTTAGGTATCACTTGTTCCAAAAGGGTCCATTCCCCTCACTTCCCCTCCCCCTCACTCCCAGCCAACTACCTCCTAGGGCAGGGCTAAGTCCTTCAGCCAATCACAGATATCATGGCACGTAGGTGCTATTCGTACCGAAAGACCCCAACAACCAATCCCAGCCAAGGACACGCCCCCCTAATGGCTCTGTAGGTCAATAGCAGCACTCGGGGTAGGGGGACTATTGCTATTAAAATGCACCTTATGCCGGTTTTGCTCCCAGTTGGGTCAGAACGCCTATGTGGTCACTACTCTGAACATTTCAGTCACAGGACTGTTCAGCCCTTTGTCCATGCGCGATACGAGTCCTTGTTTGAATTGCTCTTCTCTTCGCGGCAAAGTGTGGATAACCAGGAAGCAGCACTTTACTTATATTACTATGTACAAAAGACAGAAGCACAAGTACTCACGTTTTAGTACTTGACAGATACACACACAAATAGGACGACAAATACTCGCGGAAGCGCGTATCGCGACGTTTCGCTGCTTAGATCAGCTTCCTCGGGCGAAGAGACATGGCTGACTGCGGTGTGGCTGCCGATGCACTGATACTGATTTACCTAGCGGCCAATGGTTGAACTGATATGAGGCGGGAGATTCGAAAGCGTCAGGTAGAAGAGGATAATGAGGATATATGGGTACAGTGGTTGTGGGAAGCTAAATGACTGGGGATGTTATATTATATTGAGACCAGGTGGTTGCCTGGATTTAGTGATATACTGATGATCTAGTTCCAATCGTCTGAGTTCAGAGCTATTTCTTGTAGGTGGCTTCTTTACGTTTAGCATCATTGTGCAGGCACATTAACTCCAGGATTCATAGTGGTTATTAATATCACTTTTTTTAAGAAACGCAGTAAAATATGCTTTAAAACTGTAGAAACATATTTCCATAAATTTATGGAAAGATACGGTCAAACATCCGTAAACTGGCAATACGGACAAATTTCTGTAAACAAAAAATTACGGAAGCCACTTCCGTAAAACTACAGTATTTTTCCGTAAATATTTCCTTGAATTTACGGAAATTTTTAACAGTATAGCCGACTGAGCTACGGAGGCCAGCTAAAGAATTACAGCACGCGTTACAATAGTTGCTTTGAATGCATCCTGACAACAGGTGGGAAATGCATATACTTGCATCATTTCAACACTCTCAGGTACAGATACATCTAAATATTAAAACCACTGGTACTTATTCCTGTTCACTGCAATGGATTTTCTTTAATTTTCTGTGTAAAACGTTATAAATAATTTAAAGCCTCATTCCTTCCATACTCTTATCGACAGACATGTTTGGAAACTTCTGCCAACTCTTAATTGATGAAATAAGTGTTACTATGAATGACAGTGATGAACTATTTTCACTTATAGCATATCTGCATTTTTAATGAATTATATTATACAATAGTCTATTATCTTCAACTAACATTTGAAGAAATATTTTTTGTTACGTTCTGCTGTGCAACTAACTTTTAATTTGTAGCAACCATTCAGTATAATTAATATACTGTATACTTAAAACAACAAAATCGAAGCTAAACAGACAATTTACTGGCTAATGTATTTTTGAAAGTAATTTTTGTGCTTGGTAAAGTTGGCAAGACTACTCGAGCAAATATATGTGCGGATGATCGATGTATCTTCAACATTTTATATTAATGATGAATCAATAATCTGGCGAGAAATGTGCACGATAAATAAGTTTCATGCTGATTTATTTAAAGGTGCAGCGAAACCAATAGCGAAATGTTTAAATCGCAGTATCACATTTATTCTGCTTGATTATCGATAAATTTTTTCTAACGTTGTAGAATGGGGGTTTAACGCTTGCAATATTATCCCTGCACTCATATCGCGAGGAATGCACAGAATGATTGCAACCTATAAAGTGCTTATCGAAGATGCACTAATTAGTATGTAACCTTGTACATGAACCATAAACGTTTTATAATTGCCATAATTGCATAATAGCCGCGACACGACCGCTATACTATCGACTACTCCATTTGAGAAACTTCCAGAGTTTTACTTCCACGCGCGCTGTCTGCGTTACTAACACTCGTACCTGAGGTTCCTATAATTGAGGCAAACTTCTGTACTTCTAGAGAGCAAACACCCTCAGGTAAGACTGGCAGTTATTAGAATCAACCCGCTAAGACCGTACGAGATAACTACAGACAAACACCAACAGGTGGTTGGGAGACTGTCTTGTATGCAGCTCCTACGAAATGTTGAAGACAAAAGGACAATGCTTTCTTTGTATGTCTCACCACCCCCCCCCTCACTCTCTCTCAATCAATACCTCTCACTATACATCTGATTACCGAACAACAAAAAGCAAATTATGATAATAACAAAAATTACACCCGAAATTTCGTGGGTTCCACGATCAGTCAGCTGGACTCCACAGTCCTATGCATCGGCATTGGTGGATTTCGATAAATTTTTTTGAAGGGGGGGGGATACCTTATGTGGTTTTATGGATTTTAAACAGTTTAAATAAGTTTTTAATATTCTTGATACACACATTTAACAAAAAATATTTCTGTAGCAGATATAAATATATCCCGTTAGTTTTTTTTATACACCACTATAATTTTATGTAGATAGAGAAAGGATCTCACAACTTAGCAAAAAAAATGTAACTTAGAAAAATTGTCCACCTTAAACATTAATAATTTCGAATGCATCTGATCTTTGTTTAAGGTGTCACAGCAATGCAGATATCAATGGTTACATTGTTGGTCTTTATGATAAATTCATCAGTTAGAGCCAGGATCCTGCAAGACAACACAGACAGAAGCCAAGTTGTGCAGTTCGTCAAGGAAGCAATGTATATAATAGAGAGTCATGTGAGAGACAATATAGGAACAGTAGTGTACTGTGATGATGTCAGTATCGTACATGACCTCACACTCAGCTCTCTACATACATCAACAATGCCAGTGTATATCCTCAACCAGGCAGCTCCCTGGAGTGACAACATGCCCAGACACAGTGCAGCGTTTATAATTATGTCTGACAGCGGCGACGTCAACATCTTCATTCAGCACTTGGATAAAGTGTCCGTCCTTCCCTTGTGGAACTCACGGTCCAAGACAATATTTTTTGACACCAGACTTACGGATATACTTCCTAATATTGCTTATCCGTTACTGACTGCTAGCTGGAAGAACCACGAAACTCTGAATGCTTTCGTGATGACCATAAATCTTCACCTTTCTAATTCTAACAATATAATTTCTGCGATACGTTTCGATCCATTTGTTACGAACGGAAATGTAAAAAATGTGGAAATGTATAAATTAGACAACAAATCACCATTCAACGTTATGGGATATCCAGTTAAATGTACTGCTTTTGACTTTCCTCCATTTTCGTTGAAAGTTTCAAAGCCAGATGGGTTAAAAGGAATTGGTGGAATTTTAGGTTCTTATGTCGACATTATATCAAAAGCAATAAATATCTGTGTAACGAGCGACCCTAACTCCTTAAGAAATCTATCCAGATGGGTTTTGCCAAATTGTTTCAATTACACATATGACATACTGGATCCGTTTGGAATTCTGCAGACACATAATATAAAGAACGCCGGTTACCCGTATGCTATTGATAAACTTGTGCTCGTCGTACCTAAAGTACAACAGTTGCCAGACTGGGTTAAAGCTCTTTTGCCTTTTACATCTCAGCTGTGGATATTTTATTTGTGTCTCTTACTTGCTCTTCTCGCATTTGGCAGATTATTCACCCGTTTTGCTGCAGAAGAAGAACGTCCACTTCTGTTTAGTTTAGAAATATTCAGGTTGTTTTTCGTTGGAATGTCGCATCACCGGGTCACTTCAGCTAGTTTCAGACTATACGTAGGTTCTGTTCTCATATTTAATATAGTTTTGAATAACGCATACTCTGGATCATTTACCAGCTACATGACCGTACCACTGTACTATCCTGACATAGACAATATTGCTGACATTGAAGAATACGACTATAAGATAGGGATTCCCACTCGTTATGGTTCTGACTTGGACGCAGACATATCTACTGCGTTCTTAGACTCTGAAACACAAGACGACGAAATCATACGTCTGCTTTGGGAAAGAGTTATCACACTCGGTGAAGTGGAAGAAGGATTGAGTACTGCAATAGCTCACAGGAACTTAAGTGTTATGTATTTTTCCTCAGGAGCAATGTATGACTTGAGCCAACCAGAGTATTTTCTGGACAATCGACCATTACTGCATATTGTAGAACAGAGCTTTTGTGACTTGTACTTCGCTGCCATTTTTCGGAAAAATTTCCCTCTTTTGGACCTAGTCGATAATTGTATGTGGGGTATAAGAGAGTCAGGATTATTAGAAAAGATTTTCAGAAAAGATTTTCGGGAAATAATAGCTAATAAATTAAGAAGAAGTGAACTAAGGGTACGTTTTAACATCAAACACTTGGAACCATTTTTTATTGAGTTAGTTGTAGGATACGCTATCTCTGTCGTAGTGTTTTTCTTGGAAGTAACGTATCTTCGTTTCAAAATATATAATAGCTGGCAGTGTTAAACGTATGTGAGAAATCATTACATAGAAAACATACAATGAAGTATTATTTTGTTTCTTCCTTAGGAGAAAAGTAACTTTGTGCACATTTTACTCTACACATAAATACTCAAGAAATTAATTAGTTAATTTTTCGCTTACAGTTTAAATTAAGTAAAAAATTTTATTTTTTAATTTCTCAATATGTGCCGATTTTTATGAGAATTCAACTGCCAATATCATAGAACGCTGTTTAAGTTATGGCTTTAATTGTTTGCTTTTAACTGTTTAATTATGAAACAAATTATTTTCCAATTTATTCCATGTACTTTCACACTTATGCCATTCAAATTGTATCGCTGATTGATGTAAAAGTGTTCTTTTAATTTTTAAATTGAACTGTTTGTAAGGATAACACATTGTACCTTTAGAATATTAAATTTTAAAAAATGTTCTTCCAAAATTCTTACAACGCTGGTGCTATTCACTTTATTGCGTTTCTTTATTTCATCAAACCTTACTTTCAAAATAGTTGCATTTGTAATAATTTATGGCACAATATAAGTTCGCTTGGTAATGTGCTTATTATAAATTTAATTAAAAAATTGATACTTATCTAACAAGTGGGTTTTTCGACTACAAATTGTATTAAAATTAATGAACTTAATTTTTTACTTTACATAGGACGGATTCTGTATAACTAAATTAAATTATCTGTATTTATAGTATTTACAAAGTCGGGTATTATAAACGGTACGAAATTTTGCAATTGCATTCTTTAACTGCAATATGCCCGAATAATTTGTTAGTTTTATCAAAATCTTGAAGCAGACACTCAAACTTTATTACATGTTAAAAAACATTAAAATTGTTATTTCTCCTTAAAGAAACGAGAGTTTAAGTCAAACATAATGTTTGTACGAATTACATATTGTTTGATATTCATTATTATCCATAATGCGTTCAAGGAACTAAACTATTTTTATTACAGGTCACAACAACTGATACATTTATGTCAACTACTGTGAAGTCTTCAAAATCTCGAGGTAATGTTACAATAGTCTACATTTAGTTTTCTTCTGTAGTAGGAGCCGAGGGAAGGATAATTTGCACGTGAGAAAATTGCATAGCAATTTTGTAGAACATCACCGTTGTAATTTTTTTCTTTGCAAAAAAAGCAACTGGGCAACTTGGAAATTCAAGACACTCATCTTGTTAAGGAGTACTCCTGGAGGAGTTGAAGTTGTATCAGGTGAGTTGATAGAACCTACAAACTCAGATGCTACATTATCAACAGATGAAATAAAAACTTATAAAGATAAGTTATAACACTATAAAATGCAGAGACAAAAGCGTTGTTAGTTTTAACTACCAACATAAATGAAGAAACACTTACTAAAGTAATGAAATTTACTTCAGCTAGAGATATTTGGTTAGAATCGCACAGATTGTATGAAGGCATAACAAATGATAAAGTATTTGACTTATGCATGCAGTTTTTCACTTACAAGTATGATCATAAAGATAATATAGCTAGCCATCTATCAAAATTGTAAAATATTTGGAATATTATAAAGCTGGAGATGAGTGAAGGAAATGAGTCATATTCTCTTCCTGATATCTTATTGAAATGTAAAATCTTGGAAACTCTACCACAAGATTATTTTTCTTTAAAATCTAGTTGGCAGCTAATACCAAAGTCTGAACGTTCTATTGACAATTTAACAGGTCAATTATGATCACATGAAAGAGCCTAAAATAAAGATTCGTGTCCTGATTCTATTAACACAGATGAATAAAAAGCTTTAACTGTATGGAACATAAAAATAGTCTGTATAAGACTGCAGGAAGTATTATTTGTCATTATTGTAAGAAGAAAGGTCACATAGTTAAAAATTGCATAAAATGGAAAAAAGATGGACGACCACCTAGAAGTAAATTTAATGAGAATAACATATAATTATTTGCCACAAACAATGACATATTTTCTGCTGAATGTGACAGTATGAACTGGTATGTTGATAATGGTGCAACGAACCATATTTGTAACAACAAGAATTTATTTTAAAATTTTAAGTCATTTGATGGACTTTACAATATCACAACAGCAAATGGAGACAGTGTTCCTGCTATTGGATATGGCAATATTGACATAAATATGTTCAGCAGCAATAAACATAATATTGTCACTTTATCAAATGTGTGGTATGTTCCAAAGGTTAAAAAGAATTTGTTTTCTGTCTTATCTGCACAAGACAAAAATCCAAACAGTAAACGTATTTCTACTCCACAGAAATGTTACTTAAACGTAAATAACAAAACCATTTTATTTGGACAGAGTCAACGAAATGGAGGATTGTATAATGTTGCATGCTGTGTTTCTGAGGGCGGGCTGGATGGGGCCTGTGTCGAAACACCTTGAGGGCTGGCCCATGACTCAAAGCCCGAGTGTCTCATAGTGGGAATCCCGCCGAAACTACGTCATAGATACCTGTCCCAACTGCGTTTTTGCCCTGCGAAGCGGCCTACGTGACTCGAATCTCGTCCGAAACATGATGAAATA
>PNEQ01102936.1:0-33272 GCA_003012365.1 Medauroidea extradentata
TAAGCATCACTCTGACGCGAACAACACCTCAATATCGCTACTGGTTAGATAGATATCGTGGGTTGATGGAAAACAAATTTTGTGCTTTTTCACCCTTTTGGGTGTCGAATTTCGAAATATTTTAAATTTACATCTTATACATTTGTATAAGTATCCAACTGAAGTGTAAATCACATCGCTAGCCCGTTCAGTCGAATCAAAATAAATCATTCACTAAAAAAACACATATCACCCCTGCACAGTATTCAGAAATCGAATTTCGAAAAATCTGAAAACCGTTTTGCGATAATTTCCGTAATCATCATCCTGAAGCAAAAATTAATTGTATATCTCGACGGGTTCGATAGATATCGAGGATTTATCTCAAACACATTCAAGGTCTTTTCAACACCTAAGAGAGTAAATTTCGAAAAACCCTTGAATCACGTTTTAGAATACTTTGTTGGTATCTTGTGGACGTAAAAAACACATTAGCCCACTGGGTTCAAGATATATCGACGATTAATTGAAAACGCTTTTCACCACTTTTCACCCCTTTTCACTTCCTTAGGTGGTGAATTTTGAAAATTCCTGAAATATCTTTTTAGGTATTTGGGTAAGCATCAATCCTAAACAAAAATCACGTCGCTGTATAAAAAGCTATGGAATCGATATATATCGAATGAGTCGAAAACTCATATTACCCCTTTTTTAACCAGTTTAGGGCCGAATTCAGAAAATGTATTTTAAATGGTACTTGGAATATGTACAAAAGCACCAATTTAAAGCAAAGAGCACTTCGATATCTCGATTGATTCGATAGATATGGAAGGATAATCGAAAACACATTTCACGTATTTTCACCCCTTTAAATAAAGAATTTCGAAACGTCTTTGAGTACTGTCCTAGACATTTGTAAAAGTAACCAATTAAAGTTAAAATCACGACGATAGCCAATTGTTTCAAAGATATGGACGATTCATAAAAAACACATTTTGCCCCTTTTTACTGTCTGGGGGTCGAATTAAAAAAAACCTAAATCTACTTTTTGGGTATTTACGTAACAATATTTTGAAGTGAATATCAAGTCTCTATCCCGAAGGGTTCGATAGATATCGACAGTTGATTGGAAACACATTTTAGGTCTTTTCTCCCCCTTAAATGTTGAACTTCAAAAAATCCTTAAAATGGCTAGTATGCATTTTTACGAGTGTCCTATTAAAGTAAAATTCACCATGATTGGCCGTCGGGTTCGAGCTCTATCGACGTTTCTTCGGAAACACATTTCACACCTTTTCACCCACTTAGAGGTCGAATTTCGAGAAAAAAAAAAACCGTCTTAGTGCTCGCCTACGACCTGAGGGGAACCCCCACAAAAAATTTCACGATTCTAGGTCCAGTGGTTTGGGCTGTAGTTTGATATGTAAGTCAGTCAATCAGCTTTCATTTTTATATATAGAGATATAGACCCTCGTAATATAGTGTGTTGGAAGTTCTTTGCTATAAATTGTAATGTTGGTGCTTCGACTGGTGTTATTAACTGTATGCAAGCTCCCGTAGTGTTCAGTTAAGTTTGAATTAGGCGAAGAACTTACGGTATACGTTAAACTTAATGGTAGTTCTGGTGATATTAAAGCGTTGAGACATATTGAGTATAAATACTGTGCTTAGTGTTCCTGTGATCGTGTTGGAAGTGTTACCAAAACCAAAATTTCAGGTTCACCAATATTTATTGAGGCAAGATTTTTATCCTCTAAGTATGGTATGAAAATCTGGACGCAGGATACTTCAAAAGGCACGGACGTGTAAACTACACAGTTATATTTAATACTACGAAATGAAATGCTATGATGACAGCTGAATGTCTCATACAGTCGAGTTGTCAACGAGAAGACTGCACACCATTTCAGAGACTTGCCTCGAGAGGCCATGGGCATACTATGTCGTCTTTACCGCTACCGTACTTACAGGGCTCGAGCGAGCAAAATGTGCCCACCAAGGCGGCCACCTTAAGGGGGCCGCCTACCCGCGCGTGAGAGGCTCAGAAGCGACGGAGCAGTAAGGTCGACCTTGAAGCGCGCCTCAAATGACGCGCCGCCTCAACGAGCCAAGCGCTGAACTAGCGTGCAAGGTTCCCGCCGAACGGTTTTTACTATGGGACACTGAGCGGTGACCATATAATTTTATTGGTGGAAAGTCTGCAATTAAGTTCAGTGCATGTCGCAATCTGAATTTCACATACATCCGGTTAGCACAATTCGAAGTACGGAAGTCTGAAATGGCCGTTTTTAGCCATGTTGGAGGGCTTAGGAACAGTGTATTTAATGAGCGTGGCGTCGTAGCAATGAGGTTCCGACCTTGTCTGAAGTTTGTTTTCTTTTCGTACGTTGGCACAACGGGCGCACGAGGAATATTTTCGTAGAAAAAAACCTGTTTACGAACACACTGCAACGCATTTGAAGCAAGGCGCTGTCTACAGCAATTTTATAGTCATATTTTTATTTGTATAGTTGTACCAGATATTTTTTCTTATTTAAGTCGTAAATTTTGCTCTTATGAAATATTTTTATCTCTCATAGTTTTTTGCGTAATGGCTCATAAACGTCAAAATTTGCATGTTAAGGTTTTATGTACGCCATTAAAACCAACTGACGTACCAAAATAAAAAAAAAAAAACAGTAACGATGTTGTAAGCTACAACATCTTTTACATAAAAACAGAAAATAAATTATTTTTGTATTAAAAATGCTGGAATTTTAAATTAAAATTTAAAAAATTCAAGGATTTTTTAAAATAGAAAAATGTCAAATATAGCCTACAACATCGATGTATACTGCAATTTTTTTTTTCAGTTCGGTACGTCAGTTGGTTCTAGTGTTGACGCTTGAGTCATTACGCAATATTATGAGAGTCAAAAATTTCATAAGATCAAAATTTAGTCACAATATATGTCTAAGATAAGAAAAAAAAGTATGTGGTATAAATATAAAATTAAAATACGTCGTTGAAAATTGCTGTAGCCACGCCCTCCATACCTGCCTGTATCACTTTCTGTATCGAAACTCACCTGCTACAGCACCGATGAACAGTTCTCGAGTGTCCGCCACTGCAGTCAAACTTGGTGCAAACGCTTACATCATTTGTCACGTCTTGGATTCGTCGACAGTACTTGTGCCCGAGTCGCTTATTTATACGCGACGAAAACATCATTCCGCTTTCTGGTATGACGCTGTGCTGTGCCGTAGGGATGCGTTGTCTCCTGCAAGTATTATTTCTTCTGATGTGATAATCCAGATGTCCAGCCACTTAGTGAGATGTGTCGGCGTAGGTTGGGTTAAGCAAAGTCGTAAGAGGTGGATCAAATATATAAGATAAAAAAGAGACGAGAAAAGAACCGACCATAACCTTTAGTAAGAAACCACACCAACATTCGCCTGGAGTGATATCGTAAAACCATAGAAAACCCTAATGAAAATTGTTTGGCCAAAAATATATCATTGCACCATCTAATTCGGTACCTTCAGGATGATTCATAATTTGTGTTACAACGACCTGGCTAGTGGAATAGTAACTGCTAGAAAATATGGCGTCGGAAACGAGTTGTTTCAGTACTACAAGGTGTCAAAACGTGGCTCTGTGACACACCCAGAACAGTCGATTTTACAGGTTTTCAGTTACACTTTTGGACGCCATTGAATTGAGCGGGGTCAGCCAGTACCGTTGCCGCCACGTTCAATTGATTTCACCATAGTTCATTGTTCCCTGGGTCTACATAAATTCACTAGATTACGATACTTTCTTCGTGGATTCATTAATGGCCTTCATCGCGCCCACCTATGCCGCTGCGTCTAACGTTCAGGCATCTGTAGACATCATGACTGCGACTGACGACATAACTGTTCAGTGTTTTCGACTGTGCAACTACGAATGTGATCGCCCTGCTTTTACTGTTTTCGAGATAACACTTTTTGTAAGTCTAAACGAGAGTAGTTTCCCGAAATCAGGTGTGGCAGTTTTATTTAAAATGGTTTTTACTATTTTGGCTAATTTTTCAAGATAGTAAATACTATGGTTATAATCATCGAAATTTTAGTTAATTGAATTATTAGTCGGAGCCGTAAAATTTCTTACCTTAAAAATTAGCTGTAAGAAAAAAAATATTTTAAAACAAAACTGCTGAACAGATTTGTGATATTTGCTCTCATTTAATGTTAAAATTAATAATTATCGCAGTAGGATGAAGCAGGGGAGCATGCCAACAAAAAGTATCTTTAAGTTTGTAACAATCAGCTGGATGGCATGAATTGCAAGTACATCGTATGTCACAATTATTGCTGGTTGTTTACTGGAATTTTTTCCCCCTTATTGACTATTCTCTACCATCCCTCGAACGTTCTTACACAGATTTTGAACTATACTGTAAAGTAAATTGAAACCTACAATTAAAAACATAAGACTTTACCATGAACTAATAGGCTAATAAAACGTTAGTTAAGAAGCCGTGTCAGGTGTTTTAGGCGCATGTATACAACCCGCATTAACTTCATATAATTCAAGGCTAATTTTACGTTCTCTACTGCAATAAGAATATTACACACATCAACAATATCTTCACGTTTTATAAGAGACAGTGTCGTTCTTATTTTCGCTGCGTTTGCTAAAGTCAAGTATAAAGAATGGTTGCTACAAATTTTACGAAACGTTTTTTTTTTTTAGTATCACGTTACTAATGTAATCGTTTGTTATGCTTCATTTTGCAGAACGCAGCTCTATTAAGAACGGTTGTCTCTTTGAA
The DNA here is from genome assembly GCA_003012365.1 of Medauroidea extradentata. Lineage (NCBI taxonomy): Eukaryota > Metazoa > Arthropoda > Insecta > Phasmatodea > Phasmatidae > Medauroidea > Medauroidea extradentata. Next base: position 4,775 of record PNEQ01102936.1, read on the forward strand.
AAAGCGCGAAGATAACGTTGATATGTGTAATATTCTTATTGCTATATAGAGAACTTAAAATTAGCCTTGATATATATGGAGTTAATACGGGTTGCATACGTGCGCCTGAAACACTGATACTGCCTGTTAAGGGGGCCGCCTACCTGCATATTAGAGACTCTGAAATTACGGAGATATGAGGTCGACCTCGAAGCGCACATAAAATGCCGCATCGCCTCAATGAGCCAAGCGCTGAACTAGTAAGCAAGGATTCCTGCCGAACCGTTTTTACTGTGGGACTTTCAGAGACAACACTGTTTTTCTTATCGTACGCTATGAAAATATAAAGGTTTGCTCTAGAGGCCAATTTTATTCAGAGGCTCCTGGAAATAAATAATCTTAAATATTAATCGCTGTGAAAAGTGCCAATTCAGCCATTTTCGCACTCAAAAAAGTACTTGTTAGAAACTAAATTAAATGCCTTTCGTAGCCTAACCACGTGACGACACGTGGAATGGTTTCCGAATAAAATCAGTATTGTTACATGTCTGCACGCCTCTTCACGATCCTAGTAGGCGCTGCTCTTAAAAGGAGATATTCAAAGTTATATAATATCCTCAAGGACAGCAAATCATGAGTTCCTCGTCTCAACGTTGGTACCAAGCTATGTTTTATGGCGGTACTTTGATTCAAACGTTGGAGCCCTTAACGTAACTAAAACCATTAAAAGGAGGAAAAATTAAACAAGGATGTTCGACTAGTAAAAATTTTCAGTAGGTCTAACTGTCCAGCAAGTTCTACGTAATTGGGAAAATGTCCTCCAACTTTGGAATTTATTTGTTGGGATCAAGAAATAAGTGAATAAAATACAAATAAATACATCAAGGACTGAAAGAAAAATTTTAGTATTTAAAAAAGTAATCATTAATCTTGCAGGAGACTGATTCAGTCATCGCAGAATAAAATTGGTTAGTAATTAGAAATTATTAATTTCTTCAGAAAGATATTAACGAGTATTAATGTTATAATTAACCAATTAGTAAAAGCATAAGCTTATTTCCTGCGCATATCCTATGTATGGTGGGGTGATCATTTCCACACTGCGCTACATCGCAGAGTTATCCTGCAGGAGTAAATGTTAAGAGTAAATAAATAAAAACTGGACTTTATATCTTTCGCGTATTATGCCAGCAGTGACGTCACTTGAAGAAAAAAGCAAATAACAGTTAAGATAGAATTGTATTTATTTATAAAAATACACACCTATGTGTGTGACTGTATCTCTTCAGCGCCCGCATCCATTCCTGCAGTTTGTTATACCCGCAGTGACGTCTCTGCATGACACCGTGTTTAACTTCAGAGTGAATGCTTCCGAGAAATGTGTTAGCGATGTGACACGAGAAGATACGAGAGCAGAATAGCTGGCGGTGAGTTGTTTGCCCAAGTCAACGTCACTAACATTTCGGTTCTCGATCTTTCTCGCGCTCAAGAAGTGCAGAGTGGTTTCAGTTTATCTCTCTCTTTCTCTCTCGCATACACACAAACACACGCGCACATGAGAGGGCGTACTTTTCTTTTGCCAACTCCGGACGGAGAGTTTCGTATAATGAAGTGAATAGTGACAACCACAGTAAGGAACTGCACTCACTGTTGATGCGTAGATCTTACTGCAACCGCACAGCTAATCCTCCCGAGCATAATTATTACTGTGATTCTCAGAACCAGTACAGAGGCGTCAGTTTCATTCCTTTAAACCAGGTATCTCAGCAAGTGTTATGCTTTTCTTACATTTAATTTTTTTTTCCAAGCGTTACGTTTCCTTTGTGATTTGACACCTTGGGTATGATCGTATTCACTGTTCTCTACAAATAAACCATTTTCATTCTGAAATGTAAAGGCGATAAAAGAGGGGGTATATATATATATATATATATATATATATATATATATATATATATATCAATTATTTGCCCTCTCAGGTTAACGTATTAAAGAGAGATGGTCGCCATATTGACTTATTGTATTTTGTGTCATAACTTTTATTTTAGGTAAATTTACGGAACTTTTACCTAACTGCCGAACTGAATAGATAATTATAGAATTTTTGACTTCATAAAACTTTGTGTGTCGTTATTGTTTCTACAGATGTACTTGCAGTTAGAAAACATGTATTACTTTTTTAACTGCCATTTGAGATCTGAAACAACAGTAACGGCCAACAAAGACTTATGATTAGAGATGATGGTTTATCGCGGGAAAACTTGACTATTTGCTAGACTTCAACATACGCTCAGCTTATGAAAATATAACTGGCTTTCGCTTGTACGTGGAGCTGTTGCCCCAATTTGATTAAGCCAATAAGAATCCTGCTATTGTAATATTTGATGCCTGTTATTGGTCTGCAGACAGCTACGGTGTGTCAGTGGTTTCAAGGCTATGTTGGTGCAAAAAATTTTCGCGATATACCATCATCTCTACTTATTATGTATAAAAGTCTATCAATATATATTATTTACACTCGGCAGTTACGTTAAAGTTCCACAAATTTACGCAAAAGAAAAGTTGTGACACAAAATACAGAAATTCAAGATGGCGACCATCTCTCACTTTTAAGGGATGCAGCCACCTCCCTCGCTCTACCTTATTGGCACAACTCCGCTCCTGAACTCTGAACACCAGTGTGGTACTTAGGTGGTTCAGGCTTTAGTTTATTACTCAAGATAGTGTCGTCATTTATAGCATTCCTATCCCACATAAAGACAGTGAAATATGTAGTAATTCATTGGAATGTCGTTTAACCGACATTTTCCCCGCCAGACTTCGGGCCGAGACCGAACAGTAACCTCAGCTCTTCACCGAAGGTCTGCCACCGTGGAAGAAGGACGCGATCGGTCCCTCCAACCGCGGGCCGTTGACCCAGATCGACGGGGCTCGGTTTCCCGCCGGCCGCGATAAATCGAGAAGCTATTACCGCCGTGACGTGCAGCTACCGGCCGGCGATGGAGTGCACATCGCCGAGCTTCTCCCGCGGGAGGGCAGACGAGTTCGGCAGTAACGGACCGTTGCCAATAAAACTGCGCAGGAGAAGGTAGACGATGGGTCGACTTGGAAGGGAAAAGGACGGTCTGTTACCCGGGACCGTTAGTGAAATGGCGCCGCGGCAAATAAACCAGGGGGGGGGGGGATTATAAACGGGACGGAAGAAGTCGCGGGAGTGGATTTGTTCTGCTCCGCGATTGCTGAACGGCATCGATGCGATGTTAGGGTTATGTAAGGACGATTATTATGAGGAGGGGAAGGGAGCTACGGCGGACAGAGGAGCCATTAAACTACTTCGCGTGAGTTGTAAGCACACAGCCCTAGAGGAGAAGGGATCGTCGTGGAAGGAGGGTATGCTGTAGGGAGGTTGTTTTAGTATTGAGTGACTCACGTAATGGTTTGTCGGAGGAATCTTCCACTCTGCGCCGCTTGGGGTCTTCATGGATGAACTGTGCAGGTGAGATTTCAGGGAGCTATGCGAATCGTAGTTTATAACGAGCACATACGATCAACCGATCCTGAAGCAACTTGTGTCCACATTTACAGCCGGACTACATAGCGGAGTCGGTTAGCGCCGGTCTACGGTACACGAGGGCCTGGGTTCGAATCCCGGCTCGGGCACGTCTGTTGTGTAATCCCTTCACTCCACTTCACCTCTCACCATCGTCTCCACATTTCCAGATCCTGCTCGAGCAGCCGCACGCTGATTGGGCAGGCATGCATTTATTCGAGGTTGTGTTATGACTGCGTGGCTGGACGTAATTGCGCATCCGACGCTAAAAAGTGGAAGTTCTAAGGGCGACCCAGGCATGCAATCCATGCCTCTACCAGGACCTAGGCGCAAGTCATTAAAAGGTGTAGCTGTCTTTCATATTATTTCCTACCATATTGTTATGTCAAATTAAAGATAAAGCGTAGGCCTACTGTAGGTGCCTTTTCTAGGTTCTGCATTGAGATATTCATGTCTTAAAGGACCACTAAAATACCCACCTGTGCCACTTTTTGGTCGCGAACAAGTTAGGCGCAGAGGTTAGTGGAGGATCTGAAAAAAGTATACACACGCGTAGCGTTTTTTTGAGTTCTATTCCTAAGCAGGTATCACTCACGCACGTCCATAATTTTTCAAATAAAATGTTATCGACAGTATCTCTGCACATCGTTCATATTACGGGCAGGCGCCATACTAAACTTCGGGCCATAGAGCTGTCTGGTGACCAACAATAGTGTGCAGCGGTTTACACCTCTACCGTTTGGTGGAAAATCAGTGTAAGCTTTCTGTAGCGTGGTGTAGTTACGAATATCTCCGAAGAAATACTTCTCATCTGTGACAGGCATTTTATGAATCGTCAGTTTCTTGACTTTATATAATATCTGTTTAGGCCTAATAGCATGGTGTGGGTTTCCGCAGAAACTGCTATTGAATTTTTATATTATTTTATTTAAAATTGCGATAAAAGTACAATGTCTTTTTATTATTATTTTTTCTATTATGTTTCCATTTAAATTAAAGTAACAAATGTACACGCTTAGCATGCATTGACTGTCAGTCGCATTCATCAAACACCTGCCATATCTGGGTACATTTAAATTACGCCCGTTGCTGTGCTGGAACTTTGTTACGCACGAACGATGTTTTTTGTTGGGTGTCTCAAGGGATGCAGTCATTTTCACTTAGACTATGTTACATTTCATGCTTGTTGGACTTGGATATTCGCGTTCAACTTTGACACATATCGGTTAAGATGTGGAGTTCCATTGTGCTGACCACGTCGCTGTTCAACCACTGTAATTAAGTCCCTGAGTAATGCTACCTACACGTTTAATGTCTTTGCGATGCTACATTGGTTATTCAGATGACATAAATTTGCGAATCTGTGAGTAAATTTAATTTACTTTAGTAACAAATATTCAAACTATGAGAACATTTTTACATTTTAGTTTTTGGGAATATATTTGCGGGTATATAGTATAAAATTATTTGCCTGAGGAATCGTAAATATGAAAGGGAAAATTTTAAGTTGCAGATTTTCCGCAGTTTTATAAATAAGAAAATTATTTTATTAATCCTCATTAATTCTTTCGTAACGACTGAGTTATGTATGCATCAATAAAGTGCGTTAACATACGCCTGAAATATAAATTTATACCTATTACGGAAAACTGCCCCCATTGCAGAAAGTCGGATTTGGAACCGCGACCCCAAAATGTTGGGCAGGCACGTAACTATATGTACAGCCGTAGCAACGTCCACAAATCTTTCAAGAGTAAATGTAATTTGCATTGACCCAGTTGAGCAGACAGCTGAACTCAACGAGGTGAATATTAACGGATGTATACTACGTTGAACTAAGCAACGCCTTTAGCTGCCAGTCAGTGTTCACGAAACATATTCAACATCTTACATACTGTCATTCTCTTTAAGCTTGTAAACTAAGGTAAGATAAGTGGGTTTTACGTTTCGTCGACAGCGAGGTCGTTAGAGACGATGACACACGACTGCTAAGGAACCATCTCAGCATTTGTCTGGAGCGAATTCTGGAAACCATAGAAAATCAAAATCAGGATGGTCAGAGCCGGGGATCGAACCCTAGTCCTCCAGAATTCAGGCGAATGTGCTATCTTTGCGCCACCTCTCTCGGTTTTCTAAAGTAAGAATTGACGAGTATATCATTCAGAGAAATTTGACTCTTAATACATAATGCCCCGTAAAATGTTCCAATAATTACAGAGGGAGTAGTATTCATCAAATGAAGACATAACTGTCGTATACACATATCGAGGGGTTAGAAGTAAAACTACCCAAGTCCATTTTCAGTAACTTTCGGAAAATCTTAGCCAAAATTAACCAAACCATTCTATAAAGTTGAATATAAGAGTACTTCTTTGAGAGAAAAAGTGTCACGAACTGGGTATTATTACCACACATGGAGAGTAATACTCGCAGTACTTGGCTGCAATATCTCAATTTCCGGAAAAAAAAAAAGACTTGGGTAGTTTTACTTCTAAACCCTCGATATGTCGTAAACGTAATATTTACCTAGTTATGGTGTACTACACCTACTGCCTGAACTACTCGTCAGAACAGGTGCTCGAGACCGTCATACATTGCAATGCAGACCTCTACCCTACGTCGCAAGGACTCACGCATTCTTTGGAACATCCTGGTTGTTGCTGGATTGCGTCGCAGGCATGGAAAACGCTTTCCCTTAGTGTATCCACATCATGTTTGGGGGCTGAATAACGACCTGTGTGTGTAGGACCGATATGTCTTCTTTGATGAATACTGCACCTTCTGTAATTATTGGAAACATTTTATGTGACATGCTGTACAAAACTGTGCAACAGCGTTTCTTTTGCATTAGGATATTCATAAGGAATGTAGATTTCAAAGCACGTAAAAACTGTAATGAATTTTCAGCCTGGGGGCTAGCGTGGACCTCACTCGGAACACCTGAAACGCGAATAGGTGAGGATCTAAGCCCAGGGAAGGTAACTTTAAATTTTCCTACCTGGCCGGTAATCGAATCCGTAACCCTTAGCCCACCGGCCAGGAGTGCAAACCATTTTCTAATGGGTGGTACAAAGGCAATGTTGTCGCCTCGACACTGCACCAAACATTCCATCCTTTTAAGTTTGCAAATTCAAGTGACCCCGAGTATTTTGTTTGCTGTTTGTTGTAATTTATAATTTACGTTGACATTTTGTAATCAATCAAGGCGAACACAAATACCCAGAAGGGACGTTAAATATTACCTCGCCGGTCGGGAATCGAACCCGGGACCCTTGGCTCAGCAGCCAGGATTTCTAACTACTGAGACAAGCGGTCAGACACAAAAACTGTTCGCGGTAAAAATATTTATATAAATATCTTTACTTTCGTGTCATGTAATTGATAGCATATATTGCGTTCACTTGTGTTATGCAGCAGTTGATAATAAACGCCGTACTGTAAATAATCACAAATGTAGCGCATTGCGTGAATAAACCAGTATTGTAAATCTCATAGGTAACCTGCTACAGTAAGAGGTAATTTGGATGTTCAGCCTTGTATACATAGAGTGTTAGAATCTGTGTAAAGACTTTCATATCTGACAACACCACTTACACGTAATATACTGTATCACGATGATAGCGGATATTGTTTTGGTGTATGGGAAACTACGCCAAAATGTCAGCGCAGAAGTTAGGTTCTATCAGTCATGGTAGCCCATCACACACGACACCTAACAATTACACTGTCTCGTATACTAATTATTGTGATTACCAGCCCATTGTGCTTTGCCATTACCAGTAAAGGGTAGCAATGCATGTCGTTTAGACAGTTTGTTCTTTTATGCAATGTGCTAAGTTTGTGTATCTACCGCAGTGTGGTGATTTATATTTATTTCTGAACACCCTGTATAATCTTCCTGAGTACGTGTAAAGATAAGCGAGAGAAACGTTTGTGGGATAGCGTTCGGAAACCGTAACATTGCAGAGAGAAAGGAAAAAGGGGGGGGGGGGGAGTTGTGTGTTTATGTGTACATATGTGTGTGTGTGTGTATGTATGATGCCTGGTAATGTTCATGCGCATAGAAGATACTATTGTCACTACTTCTGTCGCTACAAAAACAACAGGTGAAACTTAAAGTAAAACATCATAGCTCATTTTCGGAGATAGCGAAAACATTTTCGCTGAACGTGTTTGAACCTCTCATTGGTCATCGCGCCTCTCACAGGCACCACTGTGAATCGCTGCTATTTTTTGTAATTGTTGCTTGACATGCCAACTGTACTGCGAGAATACTTGTAACAAAAATACCCTGATCATATCTATCACTGCACTTTTGCAGTGACGGGATTTATTTGCGAAGTTACGTTTAACGTTAGATCATATCTGACAAGTTACCGTCCGGTGTGTTAGTTAAATAGTTCGTTGCGAGTATATTAAGAATTTGTGAACAGAGATTTGAGATGATATTAAATGAACATGAAGAACTAAGTTATTTTTCGTTTTTCTATTTTCCTTCGCTGGATAAATATGAAGGCGTGTTACTGCCGTACACATTTTTATGTATATTTTACGAACGTTGGCGAACAATAATGACTACGCGTTCAGAATTCAGTGGAAGGCATTTGAAAATGACTCGGACACAATATTCTCTGCCATAGATAATGGTATGTTTTTACCTTTGTACTTCGTTGCCCCTTGAGCCATTCGCAGGAGAATTTTACTGGCTTTTTAACTTTCTCCGTTACGATTGTTAAAAATGGCTCCAGAGGTTAACTGCTCATAATGAAAGCTTAGAATTGGTACTCCTGGAACTAGGCTGTAGTAATATAAGCCCTAGTATTGTTGGCAGACAAAGCCATCACGGAAGGATCTACTAATCTAGAACGACAGTAAAATACAGACTTCGCTGCGGAATGATCGTAATTATGCTCTTTGTAATATAATGCCCAGTAAAGTATTTCTCATTGTTTTGCACATGCGCTGTTGTTAAGTGTGAATCATATCTTGGATAAGTGAAAAGTTGTCAGTGTAGCAGCAGGAAGAAATATTTTCCTGCTTTCTTTGTTGGTGCTGTATTTTTTGAGTGTCACCAATTGGTTTATTTAACACGTTAAAGTTCAGCGAAGGTGACTATAAAACTCGTGATTTTATATTAATACCAAGTTATTTTGAACGTACATAATCACATAACCTCTGAGGAGATTGTAGTCCAATAAAATTCTTGTAACCTGTAGTACTTGCATAATGACAAGCCAATACAAACGTTAACTATTTTCAGTTCAAACGTTAACTATTTTCAGTTCCTCATCTAGTGTACGGCATCACAATCACGTAACACAAATTCACGTACAGAAAATAAAAAATTATTATAGCGAATGAAGAGGCAAGAATGTGACATCAATTTCTAATATCTCTGGTTTAAATGTTTTTTTTTTTCATTACAAATTGTAAAAATGAAGAAATCTTACCTCGTTTTAACTTTCTGATGCATATTTCCAGGAGTAGGATGATATTAGATACTTCAGGAAGTACCTAATGGCATCTTCATTCAATGTAAATTATAAGGGTCCTGTAGATAAGCTAATTTATCCCAAGTATGAGTACAGAAAACAGCAAGATTTTGACATCGACACGTAATTATGCAAAAACAATTAATTACAAATATTTTTATTGGGCAAATCGGAGGTAACGTCACAAGTTGAAAAATATTCTATACCAGTATATAACAGTGGATATTTTGCTGCAACTGGTTTAAAACAATTCAAGTGTTAATTATGTTAATAATATATTTTTATAATTGACTCAGACCGGCTATGCTGCAAACTAAAATTTATAAACAAAAGAGTGTACAATAACTGGAAACTACCCTAGTTAGGAAATTATTACTGAAAACTTTTGAGGACCCTGAGTTTTTCTTACCATTAAAGCCTTCCTTCACGCGTAACAATTATATTGTTATGTTTATAATGACTACTTTATTATTTTCGCTTGTAAAACATATATTACCGTAAATCTGAAGCCAATTTTTCGTTTTTAATGTGCGAACAAGTAACTTTCCCATGAGCTTCAAACTCTACTTTCCTTATTCGCATGTAAAACTTAGATTTACGTTAGTATAATGACTACTGAGTTATTTCCTTTACGTGTCTCACTTGGGTACCTAAGGATATAATGGCTCTCTTAGCTTTTATAATATTAGCAAGGATTGAAACGTGACTTTTTTATATCATATGTAAAATTCAATTTCTATTAAGCTGTCAATGGATAATTGAATTACTACTTTTCTTGTATTGAAAGCGTGAAATTGTAAGATCAAAAGTACTTTCAAAATGTGCAAATTTATATTAGGATATAATAAAAAACAATCCAGTCGTTGCCAAAAAGTATATTTGTGTTTGTAAACATAATATAATAGACAATAGTTCATACCACCAACATTCTTATAAATTAGCAGACGCGTTTTCGATTAAACTTCTCAGAGAATCAAAGGGGATTTTTTTAAAGTTAATTAAGATATAATTGAAACCATTAGCAGAAGTCTACCAAACCTCGTATTTCTTTAAATTTCATGGCATGCGCGATCCTGGAATGCAGTTATTACGGAACGCAAAGATGTACTGTTTTAAATTTAAACGTTTTACGTTATCTTACAGTAACAGAAACTGATCTGGTACTTTTCTTTTTCGCATAACTGGTTATTTTTATTAGATTAATGTGCCGCCTCTTTACCGGTTCCTCTACTTGTGTTAAGTGTGTGTAACCGCCTTAAAAGTCATTGCTGTCGATGACACGTGAATTAAACACACAAATATACGAACCATGAACCTTCAGTACGAATCGCCTTTTTTTAACCCAGAAATTCAGTATGGAATCAAACTGATGCTAACGTCGTTGCTACCTTTGGTATAGGCGAAACGTGTTAAAATTAATTATGATTTGTGACATTTTCAATGGTTCCCATTTTAATTTACTACATTGGAAATTACTTTTAAAAATATAACTATACGTGATGATTTTAAACTCGCTGACTTCTTTTGAAACATATTTTCTTAGGTCTAATTACGGTATAAAATTCACGAACACTTATATCCGAAGAAGTATTTCTAATGTAACTAGCTGGCCCGGCGTGTATTGCAAGTCCTATTAAATTGTTTGGGGGACCCCGTTTTGCCCTCTTCCATTTCCCAGTATGTATGTATACATACATTTTTTTTTTTCAAAAACCTTCGCGGGCACACGCACAACTGACCAAAGTTACATCGCAGTCGTATGATATTATAAACCTCTTTTGAATGACAACCAACTGCTATCCCCATAGAGAAAGCATTGGTGAGCAGTTGGTTGTCATTCGAAAGAGGTCTATAGATACGGCCTTGAAAGTTCAAAGTTGTGGCTCACTTCTTATGGAGAATCATGCAGTACGACTATGCTGTAAGACACTTACCAGAGTCTAAACGTTGAGCCTTGCGCCTTTTTCTTTGCAACCTATCCTAAATGCATGGTCGCACAACAATTTATTTTCCATGAGATTTACGCCACAATTATAAACGCACCAAAATTGCATGAGTCCTGCTATAAAGTGGTTTTGTATACAGTTGTTTCGCTGTAAAGTTTTTAGCTATTCGTGACAATTTTCGATGTAACACTGTAATGTCATGGATGTTATGACATTTAACGTCGTTTTCTTGCTGTTTATACTATTTTATGTTATGTGTTTCATAAAAATATGCACCAATTTGTTTGAACTGTGGAACACTATACATTGAAAAATATTCTTACTGTTAATATCCTCTGGAAATTATAAAAACAAATTATGTGAAAGTGTAAGAAATGATTCTTTACTAATTTTTTTTTATCGAAACAATACCACACAACAGCAAACGAAATGTGTAGTTCCAGGAATGGTATTTTAAAGGTACCAGTAAATCTGACTACTACGTTTAACATTAGTATCATGGGCAAATGTGACTCCTAGAAAGTAATTATACGTGAAGCCGTGTTTTCCTGGAATATAACGTAACTTTATAGGAAGACATGTTGTATATCAAACAGCTTTCCCCGCACCTAAGTATACAGGACTGTTTGTCCAAAGAATATATGTCTTGATCCTTAACATACATTTTCTGAAAAATGTGTAAAGGCTTAATTTTCATGGAGCCATTTGACTTCTATTTTATCTTCATTATTGGACAATTAATTAATAATTCAACTTTTGCCAACTTCATTATAGACAAACCAAAAATTTTCGTTTATAAAGTCATCAGGCTGATGGAATGAGCTTAATGCATCGAGGCATATCTGCACGCTTAATAGGAGGGGAACACGGTATTGCGCATGACCGGTTTGGGGGAGGAAGGGGGAGGGGGAATTAAATGGTGAGTGTCAGGTGACCTTGGAATGGAGCGAAACCCCAGGGGTCTCGAGAGTAATTTTTTCGGATATGGGGGGAAGGGGGAGATTACGCTGCCCTCGACAGGCTGTCACGCGACACTTGACCCTTTGGCGCCAATCTAGCCAGTACACGGACACCGCCCCTCCCATTTTATCCCGTACCACTTCATGACCTTAAGACTGTAGTGACCCCACCGCAACTTCGCCTCAGACTTTCCTTCCGCCATTCTACGAATCACAGTTGCGAGCCGGGAAAAAAAACTTAATTATTATCTAAGGTAGCAATAAACCCAGCAGTGAAATAATAGTATACCAAGTGTCATTCACTTGCACCTCACATAATTATTGTAATTAAATATGTTAAGTTCTTATAAAAAATGTAACTGTCTCTCAACCTAACAAATTCTAATTTGTTACTTTTATATTTGAACTCAAAAATATTATGATGTATTTTATTCAGCGCGATTAAAATTAAATTAAAAATTCTTATTGTCTCGTGTATACTTGATTTTTTTGTTATAAGGCGATAGGGCCTACATGTTTTTATCTTGATTCGCAATTACCTGAGAGAGCTCTTCAGTTGCTACTTGGCAACGTACTACTGAGTATTGTGTATACGTGTGCTACTTGTAAGCTTAACGTTTGCTTTTTTTATCAGCTGGAGGCAAAAATAAAAGGAAAGTCGGTGGGTAAGACTGGTGCGCGCGTACAAATCTATACCGCCTGTATGTCTATACAACTTGGCGCGCAGTGTTTACGTTGTGGAATTTTTCTTTCTGAGGGACGTTAAGACCACGGGTTCATATTTATGCTGTTTTTGAGAGTTTATTATTTTTAATATTGAAACGGAGCAGCTATCGCCAAACTGTTTAATAGAAATGTTGGAAGATCTTTGAAAGAACTGTGCAATGGAAGTGCATGACTGGATTTATTTGCTTGGACATACTCCGTTGTATAATGGACGACTGTCAAAGAAAACTAAACAAATAATATAAAACCATAAATACTTACACATGAAATTCCAAAAAGGAATCGCGTCAAACAAAGCAAGGAACAAACAGATAATAAATGAAAATAATAAAAATAGAAATAAAAAATATAAAAAAGTAACATGCGACACAACGATACGACGAAACAAGAAAAAAAGTGGAAGTCAGACGTAAAAAAAAATACAAAAAAATATTCTGTTCGTGTCTGACTTCTGCTGTGTTTTTGTTTCGTCTCAACGTTGTGTCGCACGTTAATTGGTTATTTATTTTTATTATTTTCATTTATTATCTGTTTGTTCCTTGTTTTATTTGACCCGATTCCATTTTGTAATTTCATGTTGTGTATGTATCCCGTTGACTAAAGCATACTCTGATTATTTATGGTTTTCTATTTTTTGTTTAGTTTTCTTTGACAGTCGTTCATTTTCAACGGAGTATGTCCAAGCAACTAAATCCGGTCAGATATGTTGGAAGTTTTATGTACTACATAGCATATTTTTCTTCAAAACGTTAATTTTAAAGTCAATAATTACTCAAAACTATAAAAACTTATGTTTTGAAAAGAATTAGACTACATAGTACAAACAATTTCCTACATTTCTATGAAAAGGTTTTGAGACTGAAAACATAAAACTTACTAAAAGAGCATGAATAGGGACCCGTGATCTTAAGAGGTAACCTTGTAATTTTATTCGTGTTAACTATGGCATAAAGTGATGTAAATGCTTGTCTGCTTCGTTTTACAATAAGGTTATAATATTTATGGACATAGCAGTCTCGAAAAAGTTTTTTTAGTCATAGGTGGTGAAATACCTGTTTGTAGTATGCTTGCTGTATTTTAAAAACATTCAAGCATAGTGGAGTTTTTCTTTTGAAAGCTAAAGCTTTTATGAATAAATTATGAAGTTTCCTGTTAAACAGAACGTGCCTCCATAGCATAGTCGCTTAGACGCCGGTCTACAGTGCGAGAGATCCTGGGTTTTAATCCCGGCTCCGACACGGATGTTGTTATCCTTTCACTTCACACTCATCGGCTCTTAAACCTTGTTGTTAAAGGGATGTAAAACCCTCTCACCTTACTACACCATCGTTCGTACGCTAGGCGAGGCCGTTTAGGGGCTGTTCACGTAAAGTGAAACGTTTTTGAAGCCATTGTTATTTTTTTTTATTTTGTGCTATTTTATGTGTTTCCGCCATTTGTTTATACATACATAGTCGTGTAACTAATAAACATGCTATAAAGATTTAACTGTACATAAAAGTTAGTGTAAGACAATATTAAAATTTATTTTAAAATGTTTATTATTCTACAGGAATGTCTCCAAAAGGGCTCATTTTATCCTGAACAGCCTATAATTAGAGCCCACGATTTTTCGCGAAAATAATTCTGCAACAGTTTGTTTCAATGCCGTATGTGCACATATGAAACTCTGCTTCGTGGTTATTGGCAGGATATATAATCGCACAGACGTGGCTCAGTTGACTTGTGCCAACAGGATCAAGGTTACTGCGACACCACACGTCTGTGGTTTGCGGGTAGAACCCTAGACGGTGAGAGTTAAAAACAACCATTCACTGACCTTGAAGCACAGCTGCATATGTGTACATAAAGGCATTGAAACAAAGTGTTGCAGAATTATTTTCGTGAAAAATCGAGGGGTTCTATTTGTAATTGATTAAAATCAAGGCATCGATTGCATCACACTGTGAACGAAATTGTTAAAGACACAAAATTGTGTTACACTTAGGATAATACAAAATTGAATGTCAAAACCTTGAGCAACAATCCTCATATCTGGAGGAACTTAAAATGTTAACTGAACGTAGGTCCGAAAACGCACAGTTTCTATACTACAGGTCACATGACATACAGTGCACTACGCGTGGGTTGGGCCACGTCACTGTGGAATACATCGGACATTGTCTTAAGGCGGCCGCCTACCTCACGCTTCAAATACGTTGCACTGTGTTCGTAAACGGGTTTTTACTACGAAAGTATTCCGTGTGTGTCCATTGTGCCAGCGTACGAAAAGGAAACAAACTTCAGACAAGGTCAGAACCTCATTGTTAAGAAGCCACACTAATTGAAAACACTGTTTCTCAGCCTTCCAACATGGCTAAAAACGGCCTTTTCAGACTTCCGTCCTTCAAAATGTACTAACCGTATGCATGTGAAACTCAGATTGCGACCTGCACTGAACTTAGTTGCAGACATTCCACCAATAAAACTATGTGGTCACCGCTCAGTGTCCCATAGTATAAACCGTTCGGAGGGAAGCTTGCACGTTAGTTCAGCGCTTAGATCGTTGAGGCGCTCTTCAAGGTCGACCTTACTGCACCGTCGCTTTTGAGCCTCTCACGCGCCGTCTGCCTAGACCGCCGAGCGGTGTGCAGAACTTCGGCCGCTAGCAGACTGTTCGAAAACTGCTCATCGCACATGAATATATATGTATGTTTAGGAATATAGTTTAAAGAACGTTACACGCGTGTTCATCCATTTCACGTTCACCACTACCCATTAAAGCATATTTTCTAGCGGCAGAAAACTGCGAAAATGGGAGTTGTCACGGTCTTTTTTCGGTAGGTGAATCTTGGCGCAGAATGTTGTAAAATGTATAGGCGTGTGCAATACACCCTTGTCTTTAATAACATGTCAAATATTAGTTTCACCACTGAAAGTCTCGTACAAGTGCGTTGTCTGCGAGAAGACTTGCACGCCATGTTAGCGACTTGCACCTAGAAGCTAGGGTGAGACGCAATGCGCGTGATGTCTCGTCCTTACCGTGTCTGCAATTCTAGGACTCGAACGTGAAAAATATTTTCACACTGACGGTCACCTTAAGAACAAATTCAATGTATGCATGTACTGTGAACTGTTGTGCATAAACAGTCCGTTTTCTGACCTATGCCCATACATCATTTTTAATTCCTTTGTGTGTGATGATTGTTTCCTCAAAATATTTACATGCGATTTTTGCAACGTGTTTTTTTACGCTTATTATTGTTCTGGAAAGTACAATGCAAATATTGGAGCTGTGAACGGCCAATATGCCTACATCTATGTACCCAAACGAGCAAGAACTCATTTTGCCTCGACAGACTGACTAGCGTGATACTTTAATTTAACACGATGAACTATTAGTTAAAATATAAAATGGGAAAACAATTTTATTTTTTAACTTGAAGTTTTTAGCTAAAATAACACTGTTCAAGACTTTTAACTTCATGCCTCTTTTCCATTATACAATTTAAAATTCCACTGCATGCACAGGAAGGAAAGGCCTTAAGGCGCTTTCTTACTGGCCGTGTGTTTGTGTGAGTGAGGCACGTCGCCAAGGGCGATGTTGACCGGCTCATCTGGCGCGGTATCGCCTCTACCACAAGACATTGAAACAGCGTGCTGTGGTATCGTAGATCACTCGCCTGACTGACACTTTCAGTGGTGATCCCGTCTTTTATTGGTGAAAAGTTTTAAGCAAAGTTCATTGCATGCTCCTAGAGTAGTTTCACGCGAATCCCGCGAGTAGTTTTACAGATATTACAGGTAGAAATAGATGTTTTTAGCCATTTTGAGGAGCTCCGAAATAATTTTTGTAATTGACGTGATGCTTTGAAACAACTCTTCAGTCGTCGTTTGGAGTGTATTTTCTTTCCGTGCATAGACAAATTGGGCATATGTTCAATAGTTTCTTTAAAGAAACGTATTTATGAACACGCTGCAACACTTTTTTTAAGTGCGTGGTAGACGAGGCCCTTAATAATACGTCCCCATAGGCGGTAACATTAAGCATACTGGGTAGTATATATAAGACGGTAGTTTAAATAAAAATTTTAAATGTACACCCTTATTTTAGGGTGAACGCTAACTCTCTGATACTGTGACACAATCACAACACATTTGCTGTCTTGAAGCTTTTAGTATGTATCATGAACGTCACGCGGTACTAACCGTTTAATGAATCATATGGAATGATATTTATCGTCTTCTGTTCATTGACTTCAATATTACCCGAAGTTTCAACTTGGAACTAAACAAAAAAAAATATGTTGCAACACACACTATTTAAGTGCTGAAAATCTCGCAGTTCTAAATTTATTTTGATGAGACAATGTTGCGACACTGTTTTCTCTCGTAATTTTATTTACATATTAACATACTATATCTGACATTGTTTATTTAATCATTCACAAGTTTTACATTAAAAGATTCCTTAGGGAATTTTGTGTTTCGATTTAAATTCCCTGTTAATTTTTTTCTGACGAATGCTTACATTTTTGCGCATTTTTGCTCTCCATTATTTCTGTCTTTTATGATTTTGGTACTAAATGTTTGCGCGCCAAGAACAAAACAAATGTGATGTGATTCCTTTGAAAATTACTACGTAATAAAAAATTCGCCAAGATGAACGTGTTGTACAAAAATTGCAGAACAAGTATTTTGACAAACAATAGTTTTTCCTGTGACGCAAACGTTTGTAAGTTTTTTCATTATGTTCATTACGAAAAAATTGCCTTTCGATTAGTTTTTTCGCGTTGAATTTGTACCTGAATACTAGGTATTGTGCCTTGAGTATAAGAAAATGTCAGTATTTCGACTATATCTCATTCACGACAGTATTTTGTATGAAAGTTATATTCATGTTTATTTTTCCATTTTGAAAAGAATACTATTAAATGTGGTTTGCATTCCGTCCTTGAGAAGCAGATCGACAAACACTTACAAAAACAATTAGCATCTGCTCATAAAAAGTAGTCGTCACTTGTAGACTGCTTATACAGAAATTATGCAAAATAAAACTGTCGGGACAAACGAAGTTGAAAAGTTTCGGCTCACGTGAACTGACTTCTCGCACGCACCTTGCTACCGGCCATTTGTAAAGTCTTAGGGCCTATATTTTATATTCGCTGCCACTGAGGTTAACGTTTTTCAAGGCTGGCGAGCAAACGGCCACAAAGACTGGCGTAAGCAGATTAGCTGTGTGCAATGAAAGGAAGGTTTGTATAGTCAAGCAAAATATCCTTGGCGCAACCAAATAATTTTTGTCACACACTGCCAATTAATTTTTTTTTGCTGGAACCAGATGACATTGTTTTCTTATTTTGTTGTCTCAAAAGTACGAATTATGAAATTTGTAATGACAGCTTTAACAGACTTCTTCTCTATGTGCGGAACCAGCATCCGATTCCAAACAATGCTGAACTTTACTACTCATCGCTACAAACGGCAACTGATTATAATCTCAGTTAGCCAGGCTGTTTAAATCCTATTAAATTACTTCAAACCAGTATGCGATGTAATTGCTTTTGCGCTATTGTTTAGTGGTAATAAATTACTGCAGTTTTCTACGTAGTACAAACTGCATTGTGTTTTGGTAAAATAAAATGTGGGAAAATTTTCATTACAATAAGTGTTATTGAGACTTTTAAAGCCTGTTAGTTTCGTCAGACAGTTTGTTATTTTCATTCTTTTTTTTATATTTTATATCCAGTATTTGTAATTTGATACTGTATTATTTGAATTTATTTTCGGAGAAAATATTAGAACTTTTTGTATACAAACCAAGATAGAATTAGAGCATTTTCGGACATATATCAAACTAAGACTGTATAATTTTTTTCTATACAAGTATATACAAAATTTAATACGTGATTTAGGAATGTCCCTTTCTTGAATGGTTATGGTTGAGTTGTTATAGGTTTCTGCACATGAACAACCTTATACGTTTTAAACTAAACCCATTGTATTGTGATAAACATATTAAAACATTTTATTAGGAATTACATCGGCTGTGTAAATATACAGGATGAGGCACATAAAGTGTTAGATCAATAGCAATCAAACTAGTGATCATATCCACAAATGTTTCAGACAAAAGTTTCAGTGTTCGAGAAGGCCGTCATACTGGGCCACCCTATTAATTTTTTTATCGGTGGAGGCGCCGAAGCTACGTCTTGGTCAACTCGAGTGAATGAGAGATTTTGGTCAGCGCTGAACATCGTGGTCATCAGCGCTGGTGATGGGTGAATCGAACCCGGATTGCCTTGGTGGGAGGCGAATGGTCTGACCATTCGGCCACCGCGGCACCTAATGTCAACTCTACTTTGTTAAATTGAACCATGTATCTTTTATATAATGACATTAGTACCGATTTGACGACGAATTCAGCGACCTACAACACAATGTCACTTAGTCTCGCACTCGAAGGATCCACTAAGCATTATTTCGGTCTACCTATAGAAGATGCTCGAAGTGATGACCCTCGACTTGTAAGTACTTTTTAATCCGCTGATGAAAAGACAGTCGAACGTCAGCCAAC
The DNA here is from genome assembly GCA_003012365.1 of Medauroidea extradentata. Taxonomy (NCBI): domain Eukaryota; kingdom Metazoa; phylum Arthropoda; class Insecta; order Phasmatodea; family Phasmatidae; genus Medauroidea; species Medauroidea extradentata. The sequence goes on from PNEQ01102936.1 coordinate 23,983, forward strand.
ATTTGTGTTGTAATTTCGGTACATGATCGGCGTATTCTTTCTTTCGTGTCGTTAGGCGTGGTAGGTGCTACCGCAATTATGCGTTTTTATGACCAAACCCCATAAAAAGTAATCTAGTGGTGTTAGATCTGGTGAACGAGGTGGCCAAGCTACAGGGCCGCCTCGTCCAATCCACTTGTCGCCAAAATCTAATTCATCTCTTGTTTCGAACAGAGAGCATAATGGGGTGGTGCATCATCGTGTTGCATCCACATGTTCATGGGAACATGCAAAGGCACGTCTTCCAGAAATTGGGGCAGTACGTTGTGCAGAAAGTTTGCGTAAACTTTCTGAGTCAAGCGACATTCAAGAAAATAGGGGCCAATGACGTGATCGCCGACAATGCCGCACAAACAGTTAACGGGCCACAGATGTTGAAGTGGTACAGTTCTCATTCATCGAGGATTCTCACTTCCCAAATAATGCATGTTACCTATGCCTATTCACATTACCCGTATTTGTGAAGTTAGATTCGTCGGAAAAGAGCACATAACCCAAAAAGGAGACATCTGTGCGCATTTGTCTACGAATCCAATTACAGAAATTGTAGCGATTTAAGAAATAATTGCCATACAAATGCTGATGTAAAGACATACGATACGGATGTAACTTGTGTTTATGTAAGATTCTTAATACAGATTGCTGACTAATTCCACTCTCACTTTCCATTTGCCTGCTGCTCGCATGTGAATTTAGTGCAGCAAAAGCTACGATATCAGCCGCATTGTTTTCATTCACAATCGGTCGACGTCTGACTCGTGTTTGTTTCACTGTACTGAAGCGACAAAAATCGCTTAAAAGCCATGTGTGATTGTTGTTGCCTATCCGGATAACGAGCCGCATACAAATTCTGGGCGTTTCTGTAATGTTTACGGCATTCCCCCAACACCATAAACATATCAAATTATCTTTGAAAATCGTTCATTTTCGCGATCCGATGTACTCACATTAGAAGGTAATGAGTGACTGATACCTTTGGGTGCGTGTCTAAATGACCTTGTGTTGTAGGTAGCTGAATTCGTCGTCAAATCGATACTAATTTTATCGAATAAAAGATACATGGTTCCATTTAACAAAGTGGATTTGACCTTGACGTAGCTTCGGCGCCTCAACCAATAAAAAAATAGGGTGGCCCAGTATGACGGCCTTCTCGAAACATTTGTGGATATGATGAATAGTTTGATTGCTAATGCTCTGTAACACTTTATTTGCTTCATCCTGTATATACTAAGAGCACCTTCGCAGATGTCTTATTGTACAGTAATTAAAAGTGCATTGCGTGAAAATTTTTGTCGGTTTGCTCAGATCAAAAATAAAAACAGGTTACAACATATAACAATTGACCAAATATATTAAATTAACTGTAATAATAGCATAAAATGCTCGATTGAAACTTCGTCAGATTTTAATTTTTGTTATGTTGTTGTAACGTATGAGGCGTACAATATAAATTATTTTACACTCTTGTCTAAACATTTTATTGCTAGTATCAAGTTTGTTTAAATAGTTTTCTCAAGTAAAGCAATTTTCCCCTTTCATGTGAGGAATTGTTAAATAAATTGTCTTGGAATTTTAAATTTATTCTTACTTTATAATTTTCTTTCATATTTGAAAGGCTTTTAATTCTTGTAAAGGAGTTTCACCTTTACTTTTTTACTGTGGGTAACGAAATTGAGAATTTAGAAGCAATTTCCTCCAAAAAAAGTCTACAAGCAAGATCTCTAACCAGATTAAGATTATTTTATATGGTTAAAAAGGGCATGTGAGTCATAAAACACTCAGGTACGCATGTTAGACAACAAATACACTCAGAGCGTAGGAATTATCGCACAAACAGCAATTCGATGTGAGCACTTGGGTAAAATTCCTGAAAATTGCAAACATTTCTGAAGTAATCACGCAAAATTCTGAGAAGTTATCGCCACCCGATGATAATTTTTTTAAAGATTTATTTTTATCGCCGCTCACGTCCCCGACTGTCGTAAATACAGATATACCAATAACGTGTGCGAAGGACGAGCAGTTCGCCATCAGTCTTCGTCTGCAGACATCTCGCTGTTCCCGAGGGTGTCGTTCTGCGTTGAGCATAACCTGAACGAGACGCCCAGGAACACATTATTCCAGCCAGGAAAAAAAAAAGACACACACAGAGAGAAATATATAGAGAGAGTGAGACGGAGGCGTGCGGGCGGAGGGAGTAAAGAGTGAAGGGACAAATGGGTGATTTTTTTATGTGAACTTAAAGGGGGAGTGTTAGAAAATTGTATTGCGTTTCCAGTTTTTGACACATTACATTTATTCAAATTGTACTATCAAAATTTTCTCTTCGACAAAGCATAGGTTATATTCTTAGTAAACTCCCCGACGTAAATAATAATGGATTATTCCATTAGTTTGTCATGCAGAATCATTGCACGAGAAATATTGGAAGTTATCCTATAATTCCCTTGCAATGACAAAGTAATGAAACATTCCATTATTATATGTGTCAGGCAGTTTACCAAGAATGTATCCTATGCTTTACCAAAGAGAAAATTTCGAAAGTACAATTTGAGTAAATGTTTTGCTCAAAAACTGAAAATGCAATAAAATTGTCAAACAGTCACCCTTAAGGCGCCCGCCCACTAGCCGTGTGTGTCAGTGAGGCACGGCGCCGAGGACGTCGTTAACTGGCTCATCTGGTGCGTTATCGCCTCTACCGCAAGAGACTGCAACGACGTGTAGCCTATTGATATCGTATATCACTCCCCTGACTGACACTTTCTGTGGAAGTCCCATCTTTGTAATGGTAGAAAGTATTAAGTCAATTCCATTGAATGCTTCTAGAGTTGTTTCACATTTATTCCACTAGTATTTTTTCAGATAGAACACGTTGAAAAAGTTGTTTTTAGTCATTTTGAGAGGCTCCGAAATGATTTCTCTAATCGACGCGAGGTTTTGAAACAACCCTTCCGTGATCGTTTAAAGTGTATTTTATGTTCGTACACTGACAATAGGTATTTGTGGATAGTTGCATAAATTTTTTTTTACAAACACGTTGCAACGCATTTTAAGCGCGTTACAGGCGAGGCCCTTAAGGGTGTTTAAGTGCGACAAAGTCATAATTTTATATTTATATGAAATATTGTTAGTTTTCCAGACGATATTTGTGAGCACAGTTTCCTCTTACGAAACAATTTTAGCTCTCATAGTTTTCTCATAACGGTGCGTCAAAGTCAAAATTTGCATCTTCTGGTGCCATGCAGATAGTGAAAACCAATTGACTTACGTATGTGAAATAATGCACAGTGAAACAACATACTATGGGCTAGGTAATAAAACATTTGAAAAAATCCCGCGAACTGTTATTGTATTTTTAAAAAAATTACTGAATGTACGACTTTTATTCTGTACTTTTTTGCGATTTTTTTTTAAATTCTAAATATTACGTTGTGAGTTTTTAAATGTTTTATTTCATAGCTCATGGGATGTAAGTTCACAGTGAATTATTTGGTTTAAGTAGGTCAGTTGGTTTTCACTATTTGCGTGGCAGCGTAACAAGTAAATATTGACTTTGCCACCCCGTTATGAGAAAACTATGGGAGCTAAAATTGTTTCGTAAGAGTAAAATGTACTCATAAGTATCGTCTAAAAACTAACAATATTTCATAAAAATATAAAATTATGATTTTATCGTACTTGAACACCCTTAAGGCATCGTCTGGTGAAGTGTGCGTGTGTGTGTGTGAGGTGAGAATCGACGAAGCGATACGAGCGGAGCCGGCCGGTACATGTATTATGATAACGCGTGCTACGCACAAAGTCGTAAATACGCAAGCAGTATTCCCACCTTAACGCTTCCACTGCAGGTATTTAAGCGGTGGCCCTGTCATTTTATTAAACGAGTCACTGTAGCAAAGTCCATTGTACTTGTAGACCTTAATTTCGAATGAAAGTTCGAAGCCGTGAAGACAATGCATGAAATGTGCGTGGTGTTTCAGTCATTTTAACAAGTAGCAAGTCACTGAACGGGCGGGTGCAGTGTAATACTCGTCTCTCTGAGACTTTCAGTGACCACCCTACGATTTTATGACACAATATTTAAGATGAAGATGTGTTGTATCGGGCCGTATCTTCTTAAATGTCCCGAACATATATTACCATGTCTAATGAAGGACCTCAATAAAACCCATTTTCACCATTTTCGGCCTCAAGAAAATAACCTTTAAATATTACTGGAAGACCTGTAAAGAGTAGGCTTTGAATGACATTCCTAAGCAGACATCACTCGACTCACGATGAGTAGTTTTCGAATAATTTTGTATTGGTCAGATCATCACACCTCTCGGCGGCTTAGGCAGGCGTCGACCTTAATAAACATAAACAACTTAAGTTGAAATTGTTTTCAGTCCATTATACAGAGTCGGTGAAATTTCCTCCACGTCTAAATTGACTCTTACTTCGTCAGTGCAGTGAGGGTGTTTTCGTCTGGTACCCCTGAATGTCGCAGATTAGATTCACAATTTTCCTAGCTTGTTTCACGAATTCGCCGGTCGCTACTGGAATGTTGACTGTTTATTCAGAAATTTTAGTACCTAACGTATTTAGTGAATCATATTAGAACGTTTAAGAAGGAATGAACATCAAACGGTAAAATTGACACTTGCAGGTCCTGGCTTGTGGGGAACATGTTAACGAAAACCGATCCAATGCATATTGACATTGGTAACCGAAACATGTTAATTTTACTATAAGCCTACTTTTTGATGTAAATATGTGACTAATAGCTAGTCTATTTTAGCACGATTTTAACTTAACTGTAACTATTTAACAACTTACAGCAAAAATATTCTTACATTTAAAATTCCTCTATACCTCATTTTGTAAGGACTGCGGTTGGCGTAGTGGTTAGAGCACTAGTCTTCCACCATGACGATCCGGGCTCGATTCTCGGCGGGGTCGCTCCTCGGATTTTCGCGTATTGGAATCGTGCCGGACGATGGTCGGCGGGTTTTCTCGGGGTCTCCCATTTCTCCCGTCCCATTATTCTGGCGCTGCTCCATACCCTCACATCATGTCACCCCTCTCCCCACTTTTTTTTTTACCATCGATCGGCTACTGTGTAACTTTTAGCCAAACTCAGAGTAAATCCTGCTGCGCACACTTTTGAAACCAAGGTAACATAACTGTATTTCGCCCATTCCTTTTGTAGCGCATGAGCCCTGCTGTACTGCAACAAACGCAAGAAAAGTTTTTTAATTAACCTATGTATATTTACGAGTATCCTCGACAGTGCTGCGGCTTGCATAATTTATCAAGGAAGACGTAGAATTTGTATCGTATTTTTTTGTTTCTCTCTCTTCCTTTTGACTGTAAACAAGATGGTACGTCACACGAAAACACGTCCCGTGAAACGAAGCTCTTGGTTAAGGGCGTAGGAGCGAATTATGCTCGCAGGCACGAATATGGCTATGCCCTCTCCACCCTGCTTCCGGTCTTAATTAGCACCGTGGAGATGCCTCCAGTGGCTCTGGCTGGAAGAGGGTGGGGTTGGGGAGGGTTAATTAAAACTGCAACCTCGCATGGAGCCGGAGAGGAAAATAATATCAACAAGGGGCGGGCCGTGCAGGAGAGCGAGGGGAAAAAAGTGGAGATAAAGGACGTAATACAATTAATTTCTTTTCTTGCGCCATCCAACCTGTTTATAAATACCCAAACCCCTCTGAGCTACCCGCGCACTCCTGCTTATTGTTCGACTTCTCTGTCGTCTGAAAGGATCTGAAGGTGTCTTGATGATATCCGCTTAAAATCTAATGGTATAAATCCCAGAGGCGTTTAGAGACGATTACCTTTATTTGAGCTAATTGTTTATTTCGAGAGACAAAGTTTCTTGCTCCTGTGACAAAAAATATCACTTTGTTGTCGTGAATGTTTTAAATTTTTTTTTTTTTACATCTGAAGCTTTGCTTCAAGGAAACAAGTAGGCAGCTGACAAATGTGCTATAAACAACCGTTGATCGTTGATGCAGAAATAGTGCCACAGATTCTTAACAAAACTGTTGTTTCCCACCGAAAGCGATATCGTGAAAGGTGACTGGACCCCACCGAATGTAAATTGGCATGTAAATCTCTATCGTTGTTTCTTTGCTCGCTCCAGGATAGGTTGCGTCTTTAATAGGGAGATATTAACGCGATTTAGAATTCTTATATTTAAGTTACAACTTTACTTTTGGGTAAAATTCCGAATATAATAGGCTACATATTAATAGAATATTTGACATCATAAATCTTTGTTTGCCGTTACTATTGTTACAGATCTAACTGTAGTTAAGAGCATAATAAGAAAATTCTAACTGCAATTATACAAAGATTTATGATGGGTGTTGAAAATTCTATCAATATGTATTCTAGTCTGCAGTTAAATTTAAATTCCATAAATTTACCCAAAATAATAAAACGCAAAAAATAGTTCAAGAAGGTGATTATTAATCCCTACTAAGCACGAGAAGTTCTGAATTTATGCACATAATAGTGGTTCTCTACTGGTTTTTTTTTTTTTTTTAGTTTTGTATGAATTTTTTTTTATGCGGTTAGTTATACAGAATGTTCAGAAAAAAATATTCCGTGTTTGGAGAGATTGTAGAATTGACCAAAACAAGAAGTAAATGTGCAGTAAACTTGGGGTCTGAAACGCACACCTGAAGTACAAACGTGCACACTGCACTTACCTAGAGCTGTGGACACGGTTCATAATTGAACATGTATTCACAGTTATACAGGTATGCGTTTCAGACCCCACGTTTACTGGACATTTTCTTCTTGTTTTGGTCCATAGTATCACTTCACTAGATATGGAATACTTTTATGGCAATTCTGTATATACACTCATTAACATAAGTACGTGTATGTGTGTATGTATATATGTGTGTGTGTGTGCAAGTGAAAGCAACAGGAATTATGATACACGTGGCGATAATGATCGTGGTTAGTACTGCTTTGGATTACGGGTTAAGTATTAGCGGTAATCAGAGAATGTGAAGTGCTTGTCAGTTACACCACGCAATTCGACCGCATGAAGTTATGATATTGTACTGAAAGTATCAGTGCCCCGCAGGTTACTGATTAACTCTGCGTGTTTTCAATTTCGGTAGAACTGCAAATTCCTGGCCACAGATGTTACAGTTCTCATTAGATCACGGTATGTTAACACATTCTGTTGGATATTTCTTAACATTTGTGCTTCGACGGGATTTTCCAACTGTAAAAGTGGGCGTTTGCATCTCTTTGTACATATTGCTAGTTGATTTGCGGCGAAAGAAGTAAATTAGACAGAAAATTTCCCACTAGTTCAAATGAAACGGGTCATGTGGAAACAGATACGTTGGATGGTCATGTGTAGAGATGATGGTTTATCGCGGGAAAACTTGACTATTTGCTAGACTTCAACATACGCTCAGCTTATGAAAAGATAACTGGCTTTCGCTTGTACGTGGAGCTGTTGCCCCAATTAGACTAAGCCAATAAGAATCCCGCTGTTGTAATATTTTATGCCTGTTATTGGTCTGCAGACAGCTACGGCGTGTCAGTGGTTTCAAGGCTATGTTGGTGCAAAAAATTTTCGCGATATACCATCATCTCTAGTCATGTGTAACAAGTTTTTTTTTTCACATTGAAAGAAATATTTTGTATGAAGTGAATCTGTCAAACTATTTTCCGGCGGACACTAAATTATTTTATAATGACCACAGAAATTTTATGGCGTCGAATGAAACTTTTTATTTCCGCCACAGCAAATACTTGACTGTGTATTCTAATTACCGCAGAACATTTTGTATTGCCTGAATTTATTTATTTCTTTTTCGTGCGGAAAGTAAGAGATGTGGCCGAGTTAAAATTGGTATATTAGTATGAATTGTTAAGTTACCAGATTTATAATACTGTAATAATATTATTAGAAGTTTAATGCTTATAAGGAAGTGAGTATTGCTGAATACAATTAATTGGATCACTTTCTCATCATAGTTTATAAAACACTAATTACTAAATGACTAACTCATTCCTTGGAACACGTGCACTGTCCAAGTGAACCAGCGTTGAGATACAAATATGACATATACAGCCACAGTCTCACATAGTCCGCATAAATTCCAGGGGAATCTGCAAACCCCACAACATTCTTGAGAGATCAACAACTTTGCCGTTGAGTAGAAGTCTCTTCTTCCCGCCATCTGCGTGGAGTTAATAAGCTCCGCTCCCCAACCATTCCAACCGCTGTTTCGTCTCAAGTGGGCACCTAATTAGTTCAAGCACCCATTCAAACCACTCCGAACACTTGTTCAAAGTTTTGATTTTATAAAGGGGAAGGGCCCAACCAGAGACTAATTTAACTGGACATACTTTCCTGTTGCCTTTTTACATGAACATGCTTTTGCAGTAAACGAATATAGGTGTGGGAAACTAGCCACTTATGTGACAGAAATTGTTTAACCCTTAAAATAAAATAATTTTTAACACTTTTTAAAAAGGCTACCGGTTAAATAAATTATGACATTCAAGTAACTACTTCAAAAATAAACTTAACAATTACAAAAATATTATGAAATGTATTTAATTTCTTTGAAGGTTAAGTAATTAATAAATAACCCTTTAAATATATTTAAATTATGTAAAGGTTAAATAGTAAAATACAAAACCCTTATCGTTGTAGTGCACACATGCCTACATGTAGTCAATGCAGGCTGAGAGCCTTATTCATATCCTGTACGAACATTGTCTACGTGCCAATGAACCTGCTGGTAAATGTGGATCGAAAATTTTGTTTGTCTTACTGGGTGATTTTTCCATTATTGTAATATCGGGAAGTTCAAAAAAGTGTTTCTATCATTCTGAAGGTTTGGAGTGCTTTATTTACAGTCGATGCATGGTTGTGTCGGTATGTTTAGCAAGAAAAATTAATGTTAAATGTTCTCGTTAAGGCGGCCGCCTACCCCACACTTCAAATGCGTTGCAGTGTTGTAACAGGCCTCTTTGCTATTTGTATCTATTAAATGTAATGTTCATTGTAAATAATGCAAAATGGGATAAAATTGTCGTAGAGAATCCGTTGACATTTCATTCTAATCAGAATTGTGTGTTTAATCTTGTTCAATCGTAATAATTTGTTTAATTTCATTTATTTTAAATTTAGTTTTGTATATTGGCCAGAGGCGAAGGGTTGGAGAGGAGTATTTTGAAGTGTGTCACGGCTATTTAACCCTTCACGCCGAAGGAAT